>JAJPUD010008997.1:0-80545 GCA_023553655.1 Myrmecobius fasciatus
TTTCCTCATCACCTACTCTAGTTTCTTTAATTTCTTTTTCTTATTGCTAATGTTAGTATTTCTAATACAATATTGAATAGTAATGATTCCCATTACATATGATACTTGCTGGTGGTTTTAGATAGATACTATCATTTTAAGGAAAACTCTTATTTATTCCTGTGTTCAGGACATATGTCCAGTGTTTGTAATAGGAATGGGTGTTGGATTTTGTCAAATGCTTTTTATGCATCTATAAATATGATTATCCTATCCTTCTCATAAGAATTGTGAAGGTCAATGAAATAATATGAGAACACTTTGAAAGAGGAAGGGTGAAGGAAACAAACTTTATTAAATATTAACTATGTGCCAGATATCGTGCTAAGCACTGGGCTACAAATACTAGCACAAAGACAGTCCCTGGCCTTAAGGAGCTTACATTTAAAGAGGGATGAGAGCTGATACAGAAGCAAGCTAGAAAGGTGGGTGAAGAAGTAGGTTTTTAGAGGGACATGATTTTGAAGTTTCAAGTCAGGAGCAGAACCACAAGGGGACAAAAGGCACATCTTAGGCCTCTCCACAAAATGAAAAAATAGTAGATAGACATTATTGTAATTTAAATTCTAAAAATACTTTGTTATTCAGTGTCTTGTATCAACTAAATAATAGTAAAAGTACTTTTTAAAATACCTTATTTTTTTCCAATTACATGTAAAGATAGTTTTTACTTAGATTATGAATTCCCTATTTTCCCACCTCCCTAAGATGGCAAGCAATCTGACCTAGGTTATACATGTACAGTCATATTAAACATATTCCACAATAGCTATGTTGGGAAAGAAGAATCAGAATAAAAAAGAAAAACCCCAAGAAAGAAAAAAACAAGAAAAAAAGTGAAAGCATTGTTTTGATCTGTATTCAAACTCCATACTTCTTTCTCTGAATATGGATAGCATTTTCCATCATGGATATTTTGGGATTGTGTTTTTCTTTGTTTTTTTTAATATATATACACATAATATATATATATATACATATTTATATGTGTGTATGTATATATGCCCTTCTCCACTTAATCTCCCCACAACTATATACCCAGGATCATGTAAAAATTTCTCAGATGAAAAGGAAACATAAATGGAAAAGTTTTAAGTCCTGCCCTAGATCACAAGGAGGTCCAATAACTTGCCCAGGGTCAGAGGCAAATCTTCCTTGTCTTTAGGGCCAGCTCTTCATTAAAATCTTATTGCTTCAGATAGTATTGTTTTCCATTTCATCATATCCTTATATTATTATTTAGTATTAAGCACCACAATGTGCTTGGAACTATTAAAAACAGAGTTTGGTTCAGTTTCTGCCTATTGATATTAGTCTAAAGTGAATTGTGGGAGATAAACCATGTCAACTGGGCACTGAAAGGACTATAGTCTTTGCCAAACTTTTTTCTCAACGGTTAAAGAATTGTCTTATGATATGTTAAGCGACATTGGCTATGAATATCAGATCTACTCATTAATAAACAAATTAGAAATAGAAAATTGATTTTAGTAACCATGGCTCTAAGTGTTTAAATTTTGTTTTTTATTTCAAATTTACACATAAGGAACATTTCCATATATGTAGCAGAACACAATATGAGGATTTTCCATGAAACTGAATGTCTATTTCATGTTGTTAATAAATTCCATGTATTACTTTCAAAACTGTTTTTGTGCTTTATTATTTCTATTTTCTTCTCTGACCCTTTTAGTATTTCAAATATCTCTGGATTTGCCCTCATCATTTGTGAAATGTTATGATATGACAATGTCCCCCAAAATTTGGCTTTCTCCAAGTTGAGGCTTCTAATTAAGTGTTGCCAAGTTTGCCCCAGATACAGATCTGGACTGAAATCGCAAACTGATCTCAGGCAATTTGTGGGGAGATGGGAAAAGGCAAGCAAATGGTTCTGAATATTACATGAGTTACATATTTTAGTTTAAAAGCATGGAGTCTTATATTTCAAGAGATTAGAATTTAGGCTTTAAAAAAAAAAATCAAGGGGCAGCTAGGTGGAGCAGTGGATAGAGCACCAGCCCTGAAGTCAGGAGGGCCTGAGTTCAAATCTGGTCTCAGACACTTAACACTTCATAGCTGTGTGACCCTGGGCAAGTCACTTAACCCCAATTGCCTCAGGAAAAAGAAAAACAAAAATCAAACCAGAATTATTTCCATTACTGTGACCTTTGAAAAGGCATCATAGATAGAAGGTTGATCGTAACAGTCAGAAAGACATGAGTTCAAACTCTGCCTCAGCCATAGACTATATCCCAATAAATATTTCTCTGAGCAGTGACTTTTAAGAGGTTGTGTACTTACTCCAAAGAAGCTAACATTACTAAAAACTTGTTTAAAATTTCTTTTTAGGAATTGCTGTGAGAGCTAGTATGCTACAGTGGAAAGAATGTTAAATTTGAAGTCATAGGAGTTCAAATTCAATTTAATCATACCTCTTACTACCTGTATGAAGTCGAGTAATTCACTTAACCTACCTGGACCTCTTGTTTCCTCATTTGTCAAATAAGGAAAATTAGACCTAGATCACCTTCTAGATCCTATCCAGCTTTGGATCTTGGGTTTTTGTTTTGGGGTTTTTTTGTTGTTTTTTTTGGGGGGGGTTGGATCTTGGATTTTTAAAAGGGCACACAAGAATATCAGCCCAATTAACATTGTAGTTACTACACAATTTTTTTTTAACTTAAAAATATATTTCCCATCTATGTTATTTACTAGACTAATTTCAGTCTGGTTGTTTGCAAAAATGAAATTCACCTTCAAAGATGACACTGAAGTTATTCAAAGGAATGCGTTGAAGATTCTGAAGCCCACTGCATCAGTGGAGTAAGGTGATGATTTCCCAAATTTTCTACATTGAGTCATCCATATTCTGATATTTTAAAAAATCATTCTCATGGGGCAGCTAGATGGTCCAGCAAATAAAGCATAGGACCTGAGTTCAAATTCAGCCTCAGACACTTAACATTTCCTACTTGTGTAACCCTGGACAAGTCACTTAACCCCAATTGCCTTGCCAAAAAATAATAATAATAAAAGAGAACTGAAGTTTTAAAAAAAAGTCATTCTCTTAACATATAAATGAAAATCAATCTCTTTGCCCTAATCCCCTGAAAGTGTTAAAGCATTAATGTTAAATTTCTGCAGATTTATTTCCCATTTTCTGATTTTTAAAAATAACTTGTTTTTAGTAATTCTTCTTTACAAAGCTAAAGCTACTTCCTCAGTCTAAACCAATTTTAAAGATAACATTTAATAGTGTATAGGATTTGGAAAGCAATCTGATGGGTTTATTAACATAAAGGATGAAGATCGGAGAAAATAGTTTGTATGAAAGATTAAACAACTTTCTAAGGAAGATACATAGCTATTTGGTAGCTAGAAACTGAAGACAGATACTGGTTTAAACCCAACTATTTGAGCTTCTACTTTGTACTATATTGTACAATTTAATTCTGTGGGGCAAAAAACTTTAATACAACTCTATTAGCATTCAGGGAAGACTAGTTCCCCTGGGGTGAGGACTGCTGAACACTTTATGGGGCTGCTTTCTATCTTTGGTGTCCATGTGATCCACCCAACTCTCCCCTGTGGCTCCAAGAAGCTGTGGCATGCACAGTGACCATACCCCAGTAAACTTTTGACAGACAACTAAACCAGGTTGAGGGTAACCAAGGTCCTCAAACCTTGTGGTGAGTTAGGGGGTGTCTACCCCAAGCATGTAAAAAGACTTTCCTTGGTGGAATGGGGGGATGAGAACAATGTGTTCCAACAGCCATGAAGCAGGCAAATTTTATGGATCACTTAGAGCTTGGTTGGACAGTGAAGACACCAAGGTCATCCCCTGCTTCTTTAATCGTCACTGTCTTGATTCTGTCCTGCCTATGGACAGTGGTGGCTCTGGAAGAAAGAGTGAAGCTGACGACTTTGTGCAACTCTGCTTCACATATGTCCAATTTATGCACTAATCAAAAGGAAGGAAAGTTGACACAGATGACTGTGTATTCAGTGCAGCCTCTGAGGCAGAGTTGCAACAGTGTAGATTTCTCTGCTGCTTCTGTTAATATTGGCCTGACAATTTACACTAAGAAAACAGGTTTTCTACCAGCCAACATCACCCTATCCATATGTGGACCATTCGTTACAGCAAATAGAAAAATTTTGAAAGCTATGGAT
Source organism: Myrmecobius fasciatus (assembly GCA_023553655.1). Classification (NCBI taxonomy): domain Eukaryota; kingdom Metazoa; phylum Chordata; class Mammalia; order Dasyuromorphia; family Myrmecobiidae; genus Myrmecobius; species Myrmecobius fasciatus. The sequence goes on from JAJPUD010008997.1 coordinate 4,213, forward strand.
AAGTTTTTTTTTACCGTGGCAGTATACTTTTCAGGATATACACATAGATGAAAAGATTGACAGATGTCAGATCAATATTTGGGTGGCTGAAGAAAAATGAAGGGAGAAATCAGGTATTAAGCTGCCTACCAGGTAAATGGAGTTGTTGTGCTGACCTGTTGTATGCCTGTGAAACCTGGATAGTGTCTATCAGCTCTATGCCAGAAAATTAAATCACTTTCATTTGAATTTTCATTCATTTGTTCATTTTCATTTATTTAAAAATATTTTGAAGATCATCTGGCAAGATAAGGGAGTGGACATCAAGGTCCTTTCTCCACACCAAGCGTTGAACCTCTACTGCAGAGCTCAGCTCTAATAGGCTGGCCACGTTATTCCAACACTAAACAAACATTTTCCTAAAAGACTGGAGAACTCATACCAGGGAGATGCTCACATGGTGGTCAGAAGAAGCGATACAAGGACACTCTTCAGGTTTCTCTTATGAGACATAGAAAACACTGTCACAGCCTACATGGATGTCTGCATCAAAGAAGAAGCAGAATTAACAGTGGCTCAAAAAAACCATAAGATGTGAACATTTAGAGATATTTCCATTTTGAATGTTCATATGGACTATTTGTGCTCAACTGTAGTAAAGCCTTTCACGCTCTTCTGATCAGCCACAGTTGGACACACTGTGTGTTGACCCCATCTTAGTGATGTTATTTGGGTCCTCTTCCAGTATGAAAGACAACAGTTGACCCTTCTCTAGTGGCTAAAAAGGATAAAGCCATTTTTTTGCCCTTGTACTCACAAGTAATAGCATTGACTGCTGTATTTCCAGTGGACCATTCTGCCCATTTTCCTGTTTTCTCTCCCCTTGTTTTTCTGTCTGTTAGTGATGTGATAGTACAGTGGAAAGAATATTGACTTTGGAGTCAGAAGATCTATATTTGAATCCTGACTCTGCTGCTTACATGTGTGTTTTTGGACAAATTTACCTAACCTTTCTGTGTCTATAAAATGAGGTGATTGGACTAAATGGCCTCTGAGATCCCTTTAATGCTAAATCCATTATGATGCTATGTTAATGAGCCGAACTCCAAATGATATCCCTGTGTAATATTTTATCCTTAAATCCAGATCTATTCTTAATATTAGGAGGCCTCAATTTTTAACACTCAACATAGAAGAGTACTTTTGGTGCTTCAGCATCTATCTTTTTTAAGAGATTGCTTGAGCTACACACACCTATAATATTAGTACAAAATGTGTACTATTATAGCAATTATTTGCATAACAAAAGATTATTATGTAAATCAATAAGTGTGAACTTAGAATCATGAAAAAACTATCAATGTTTTTCCTGTACTAATATATAACATATCATTACGCAAATCATATGAATTCAAAATATTCTCAAAACTACAAAGTATAACAATATTTAATGTTAGCAGCAGATAAAGTATGGAAGACAATCTAGTCTGGAAGCCTATCTTCCAGAAGGAATCACATCTTTTTTTTTTTTTTTTAGTGCTCATAAAAGATTTTATTTTTTTAATTTAATTTTCGATTAAAGCTTTTTATTTGTAAAACATATGCATGTGTAATTTTTCAACATTGACTCTTGCAAAGCTATCTATTACAAATTTTTCCCTCCTTCCCCCCCACCCCCTTCCCTAAATGGCAGGAAGGCTAATACATGTTAATTATGTTAAAATACTTGACAAATCGAATATGTGTATATATATTTATACAGTTGTCTTGCTGTACAGGAAAGAAAAAAAAACCTGAGAAGGAAAACATAATGCAAACATCAATAGAGAGCATGAAAATGCTATGTTGTGGTCCACACTCAGATCCCATAGGCCTCTCCCTGGGTGTATGTGACTTTCTTCATCACTGAACAACTGGAACTGGTTTGAAACATCTCATTGTTGAAGAGAACCATGTCCATCAGAACTGATCATCATATAGTCTTGTTGCCGTGTATAATGATCTCCTGGTTCTGCTGTTTAGCTTAGCATCAGTTCATGCAAGTCTCTCCAGGCCTCTCTGAAATCATCCTGCTGGTTGTTTCTTATAGAACAATAATAAGGAATCACATCTTCTAAAAAAAAAAAAAAAAAGAAAAAGAAAGAAAGAAAGAAAGAAAATAGGGACTAAACAAGATTTCCCTGAAATAATCACTGATAAAAACAATTCTAAAATGTAACCAAGAAATGGAATAAAATTATCTTTCAAAAAATGTATTTGAAAAGACTGAAAAATATATTCAATAATCACATGATATCAATGGAAAGGAGCAGAATGAAATATAATTTCCAGAGTAGGAAGGTCAAATTCCTTTTCTGAGGCAAAAGCTAAAAGCACAAGTTAAAATCCAAGAAACTAAGAAATAAAGCCCAAACAGATTTTATAAACTGCTCTACTGGGGAAGAAACACTATTATGTTTATACCAAGAAATCCAACAAATTCCAGGGGGAAAAAAAGACATTGCAAAATTCCAGACAGCTTGGCAAAAAAAGAAAATAAAGCCTGTTGTAAGAATTAGTTTAAATTCAAAATTACCAGCAAAACCTCTGTATAACAAAGTATAAAATAACTTTTAAAAAATAAAACTTATTTTCCAAGACAAGAGATGCAATCAGAGAAGAGGGGGAAAAATTAACTACAAGCAGTATCCATGATATGGAATACAAATATTAGGGGACAGCTCCCTGTTTGTGATACAATCAATGAATACAAGGAGACAGGAGAAACCAAATGGAAAACCCCCTGCTCCACCATGTCAAGCTTTTGACTTAAAACCATAGTAGATTATAGGAGTGGTGACTCCATTTTGCTTTTTCTCTGGAGTCTCCTTTGCTTTTATTTTTCCTGCATATCTCCTTACCTTAGTGTAGAAACCTGGAACACTGAGTTTGTGATTTCCCTTGGAGATTGCATGGTTCACCTGTTTTCTCAGGATCCTTTCTCCACAGTGGTTACCACATGAGTTTACAACATTATATAGATAGTTTTTGTTATTCCCTAATTTCTACTTCTTGGGGGCAGGTCGGTGGAACAGTGGATAAAGGGCTAGATGGACCTGGAGTAAGGAAGATCTGAGTTTCAATTTGAACTCAGACATGCATTCATTGTGTGACCCTGGGCCAGTCACGTCACCTTTGTTTGACAGTTTCCTCAACTACACAGTGATAATAATAACACCTGTCTCAGGATTGTTGTGAGAATCAGATGAAATATTTGTAACGTGTCTAGCACATGCCAGGTGCTATTGTTATTACCACACAAATAACATACAGGTGGTACAGTCGATTAAGTCAGGATGACTAGGTTTCAAGGTGGGAATTAGCTCTGTGAGGCTGAGCAAGTCACTTCATCATCTGTAAATATGGGGATAGTAATAGTAACTACCTCCTAAGAATCTTGTGAAGATCAAATGAGATTTCTGCAGAGCACTTTAGAAACTTCAAAGTGCTATACGAATGCTAATTATTATCATTATTAGTTGGTATAGTAGGGGGATATCCAGTAGTAAAAAAGAGATAGGAAGCTCAAAGGGGAGAGGGGAAAAAAAGGAAGTGAAGGCCTACATTGCCCATTAGAAATACAGCAGCCGGTGCGGAAACACAAGGACAGAAAATGGCTTTATCCTGCCTAGATACCAGAGAAGCGTCATGTAACACAATGGCCCCAGTCTTTGAGGCTTTCCAGACCAAAGCCAACAACCCTGTAAGGTAGGACTATTATTATCATTGTCATTTTACAGATGAAAGATTAGCAGAGATCGGATGACTTGCCCAGGGTCACACAACTAATAAGTATCTAAGGTAGGAGTTAAATTGGCATAAAGAACAATATCTGAACTTAACTGCCAAGCCAAAATTTCCTCTTTGATAAGTAATTTGGATCATGGTCATCTAAAGAACCAGAATAGTAGAGTATATTTTAGATCTTTCATGTTTTGTGCCTCTTCCACTTTTAATTCTATGATTGCTGTTCTTCTTGTCCCTGGTGTTTTACCAGAGAATGTCATTCATTCTCTGTGAAGTGTCTGTTTTTTCTAGTATTGGGTACTTGTCACCCAGTCAGAAATAATGTTATTCTTTCTTTTAAGTTTTGCTTTTTCAAATGTGTCAGTAATTTTTTAAGCTAAGGATGAACTGGGGGACAATAAACTAATAAATAATAAATAAATAAATAAATAATAAAACTAAAGGTCACAGAAGGAAACTTGCATATTGCTTTTCTGGAAGACTGTTCTCAGTAATCCTAACCAGTGGCTGTTGGCTGTAGAGCATTTGTTTGGTTCCTTGCCATTTCCCAATTTGTCTGCTCGTGTCAGAAGACCCAGTAAAGACACTGGCATTGGGACCCACTGCTGGCAAGGGAGCTGTTATCAAAGGTAGGATATTGTACTTTCTTTGATCCAAAGACTGGAGCTAATTGAGGACACTATGCTGCTGCTGACTAGATACTAGGGCACAAAAAGAGAAACTTTACTCTCCTTTTAACCAGCATTTTTACCTTCTGAAAATAGATTCTTATCTGCTATTTGTAATCTTAAATAGACTGACTGGATTGTAACTAGTACGAACTTGATGGTGAAAGTAGAATGGGGTGTGTATGCATTTGCAGGAAAAGGATCCTTATTGCTTTTAAAGATATTAAGCCACTCCTTGCCTCATGATTTCAGTGTTCCTTCCAGTTGGAATCCTTCTTTGCCCTTTAACCTGATTCTGCTATGTGTAACACTGTGAATTACTGTGTAATTCAAGCATTTTGACTGTCTTGAAATCATTTATGACTTCTAAAGGGTTTTTAATATACTTTCTTTTATAAAATAATGGTGTTATTCTCAGGTGAGGATATTAATGATTTAATTTGTGTCCTATCAACAAGTCCAATAACCAACATCAACAAATTGAAAATTTGTGATGTGGGAATAGGTCTTTTTTTTTTTCTTTTCTGTTTTTTGATTTCTAAAAACTGCTGAGAAAAATAAAAAAATTCTAAGAAAAAAATCCCTACTTGTGAAAGTTTTTACTAATAAGGAGGAAGAAATAGAAAAAAGAATTAAAAGGAATAATGACTGTCTTGGATAAGCTGGGTCATTTCAACTACAAGAAAGTGTCTCATTTCTTGTTTGATGTCCTAGGAACTGTTTTTAAAATGTCACTCTTTAAATTTAGAATAGTTGAATTACAAATGCATAGTAATATTTCCTGACCTCTCAGGATGAGTCTGGAATTAAGTGCCAGTTGTTGACCTGAAGAGGATTTTCTATCTTTAAACAGTAAAACTTTATAGTTATAATTCTTACTGTTTTGTAGTTGATAAAATTCAAACAGGTTTAATGCATTAATGATATTCTTAAAGTTTAATTATTAGCCTTACAGAAATAAGCTTTAATGACTTTTTAAAAATGAAATAGTACAATAATTATGTTCATACACAAATAAGTTATATGTAATGCACCATGTATTTATTTATAGCTGTAGTTATCTATTTGTGCTTAGAAATGATTCATTCCCTATTTTCCTAACAACTTTTGTCCATGACCCCACTTTCCCTGTGACCCATAAAGATACTGATACATGTTCCCTCCTTCCTTCCTATATACTGATCCTTAGACATAGAAAGTCATGTGGGCAAGACATTTTCCTTCATTTGAGTCTTTCCAACAGAGTTGTCACTGATTATACAAGGACTAGGTTTCTGAAATCTTAACTAGTTATTAGTTGTGGGCTTTAAAAATTATAAATTTAATTTATTGTAATAGAAAATGGGAAATAAATTATTTATGTAAAGAAATTCCTTTATAGCTGTTCTCTCCCAAATAAAAACTAAAATGCATCTTTCTTTTTACTTTTACTACTTTACACTGGACATTTTTCCACTAGGTTGAGGGTTATGCCAGTCAAGACACAATAATTTTGAGTCACTTTGAGGACCTTTCTTTTTATTTCTACTTTTTGATGGAAGATGCTATCCCCAAAACAAGGAAGCAAGCAAGAGAATTATTTAGAAATTCAGTTCCACTACTGAGAATGGAAAGTGGTAATATGAGAGGAAACATGAGAAGTCATAGTAATTAGTGGATAGAAAACTAACTTCAGAGCTAGGATGACCTGAGTCCAAGTCCTGCATCTGACACATACTAATTGTGAGAATCTGAGTAGATCACAAGTCACTTGGTCCTATCAGTGTCCTAGGCAATTCTCTAAGGTTGAAAGTTGCAGAGAAAATGCTGACCTATTTTGGTAGACCAAATTTTGGCAAGTCTAGGGGGTAGAAAGGAGATTCCCATCATCAGCGAAATTACAGCTTTGGTCTCACATCCCCTAATAGCTGAGTACATAGAAGAGATCAAATAGCATTCCCTCACTGCTGCTACTTATATTTTCCAGGCAGAGGAAGGGGGTGAGTGGAAATGGGATAGGTCTTAGAGCTCAAAAGAACTCCCTTGGAACAGCCGTGATTTTCACTGTGAAACTCTCTGCTTCAAATCATTAGGAGAGTTAATATGAAATTGAACTTAATTCTCCCAAATATATTATAGCACACTTAAATTTGACTAAGTATGTTTTGTTTCTCTTCCCTCTTCCTCCTTTCCTTACTTCCTCCCCCCTCACGCCCCCCATAACTAGTTCTCTGGGCCGTTGGGACAGATCCATAACTGATTTTAAACTCATTTTGCATTCCAAGTCCTTAACAACACGCTTGATTGAATGCAGGAATCTGCTCTCCCCATAGAAATATAGCCTATAGGACGACGAATGGATTACGTTAACCTGGCACCATGTTTACTTGAGGTAAAATGTCCTCCAGTTCCAGGAGATCCAGATTGGACTGAGGTATTGTTTCAGGGGCTCATGGAATCCCGGAAGGTTCCTCCTTGGGTGCGGAAATTTATAAGACGGTTTGTAGTTTCTCTTTCTTTTATCCATTTTTTTATCTTGCTCTTTGGTCTTTAGTTGAATTCTCAGTATCCTTAGTATATGAAAGATGAAAACCATAGGATTTTTCTTTCAGCAGGAAGACACTCTGAGGTGGTTCATTTTAAAGTATTTCCCTCACGGGTGTGAAACAGTACTTGAGAGTTTGTCTTTTATAGGCTTTCTTACCTAGTTTTTCTGTTTATAGAACAAATTCTGATGCAGAGCATTTTTAAAGATGTTCTCTTGACTTCAGCCTTCGTGAAGTAGTTAACCAGTACTGAGAAGAAATCAAATTAATGACAAGTTGCCTGTCCTCTACTTTCTTCAACGCTAGGATTGTAGGAGCAAACTAAAAAAAACAAAAAACAAACAAACAAAAAAAACCACTAGACAACTCTGGTCTATAGGGCATCTTGGGAGAGAGAACAGAGTATTCCTTGTCTATAGGAATCAAGAAAGACGAAGTTTGATTCCAGGATTGTCTGTGAGATTCAGGATCTTGATTAATTCTGTTGTTGACTTAGGACAGATCAAGCTTATTGGAGCTTCCCTGGACTGCTAGACCTATTAGCCACTACCTGCATTTCTAGGGAAAAGCCCAGAATTGATCCAGTCAGGGAGTAGGTCACAAAAAGAACTGTTTGTGTTTTTTTTCTTTTAATCTTTTATCTCATCCCACCTCCATGCCATTGTCTGTCAAGGTTATTTTATGAAAGAAGTCAAAGTGAATATAGTCATGGTCATCTAAGAGTTTACCCATGCTCTCTTGAATGATCAAACTAATAGGCATTGAATGAAGCTTTTGAAGAAGCTAACTCAGAAATCAGGGAGCTTTTTTCTCTGTCTCTGTCTCTCATAGATATACACATACACACACATATACATACAAAACACACTACTACTTTTCGCAGGAATGGACCTGTTGATCCATCAGGAATATCTCTAGAAGCTGTAAAAATAGGTCAAGGGATACCTTGCCCATAGGCCATAGTCATCTGGCTTGTGGCCTCTGGAGAGCTAAACCATAATAGTACACAGGGTAAAGAACTCTATGTTTTAGAAATCACTTTGATTCTCAGTGTACCCAAGCCTAGGCTTGGCAAAATGAAGGGTGAGAGGAAAATATATTCACTTAGCAGGAAGTGAGTGTTTATTAGAAATAAATAGGGTAGTTGATGGAAGGGAATGATTTGTCAGATAATTATCTATGGATAATAGGTGACACAGCAAGTAGAGCCATGTACCTGAAGTCAGGAAAACTCTTCTTGAGTTTAAATCCAGCTTCAGACACTTACTAGCTGTGTGACCCTGGGCAGATCACTTAACCCTGTTTAACCTTTGTTTCTTCATCTCTGAAATGAGCTGGAGAAAGAAATGGCAAATCATTTCAGTATTGCCATTCAGTATTGGAAATCATGAAGAATTGGATACAATTGAAATAACTGAACAATATTAACAAATTATTTGTTTTGATTATGGTGATAATCCTATTTTAATAGGCATGGTAGAAATTTATATACACAATTAAAATAATCAATGAAGTAATGCAGTTGATAGATAAAATAATGTGCTACTTCTTTTTATCAGCATTGCAGACTTGGCCTGATATCTAGACAAAACCTTATTTTCATTATGTCATGCATAATCAAAATGATAAATGAAAATTGGGGAATTAAAGAGACTCTATAGGCTATAGGAGACCAAGTCAGCCTCGGGCTTAATGATGCTGCAGAGATAAAAATCTGTTTGTTGTTAGGAAACAAAGTAGAAATAGTCTGCACAATATTTGGGACTGGGATGTAGGAGCAGTTCAGAAGTATATAGGTAGTATATAAGTATTCCCAGTGTCAAACCTTTAACGTGATTCTGTATTTGCTCTAATTTTATCTTAGCAACCATAAAAAATTATTTTCATTTACTAGATCATCTGTGTTCTTATTTTAAAGACCAGGACAAGACAACAGCATTACAAGATATTATGGGTTGATATTTTAAACTGCCATGCTTTCTTTTGCTGGAACTTCTCCAGTCCCATCTGTTAAATCATAGCTATGGCCGAAGGGTCTGTTCTAGGCCCTCTTCTCACTTTACACTATGTTGTTTAATCATCTCATTAGCTCCTGTGGATTCATTTATCATTTCTATGTATGTGATTCTCAGATTTATTTATCCAGCTCAACTTCTCTCCTGACCTCCAGTGTCAATACCAACTATTAGACATCTCAAACTGGATGTTCTGTATATATCTCAAACTCACTGTGTCCAAAATAGAACTCATTACTTTTCTCCAAAACTCTCCCTTCTTCTGAACTTCCTTATTACTGTTGAAGGTACAGTCATCCTCCCAATTCCCCTAACTTGCAACCTTAGTTCATTCTTATTTCTTTACTTTTTCTCACTCCCCACCCCACCCCAGTATGTGATCTGTTGCCAAGGCCTATTAATGCCAAGGCCTTCTCTTCTCTGATACTGCTACCACCCTGGTGCAGGTCCTTATTACCAGATTCTTAAGACTATTGCAATAGCCTGCTAATGGATCTCTCTGCTTCATGTCGACCCCTTCCCCCTCCCCTGTGTAACCATGTTAGCTCTCCTCCTCCAAATATACAGATACTCACTAAACTCTAGTGGCTCCCTATTATCTCCAGGATAAAATATAAAACCCTCTATTTGACTTTTTAACTCCTTCATAACTTGGTCCCTTCCTCCCTTTGCAGTATCCTTAAACTTTTCTCTTCCCCATGTAAACTCCAGTTACACCAGATTTCTTGCTGGTTCCTCATGCCTAACACTCTGTCCCTTGACCTTTTTTCTGGAATGTTGTCCCTTCTCACCTCTACCTCACAGCTTTCCTTAAGTCTGAGTTCAAATCCCACTTCCTACAGGCAGTCTTTCCCATTCCTTCACACTGCTAATACAGTCGGAGACTACCTTCTATTTACGCTGCATATATGCCGTATGTACATTGTTGCTTGAATATTTTTCTTCCTCATTAGACTGTAAATTCTTTGAAGGTAAGGGTGTGTTTTTAGCACTTTACGCAGTGCCTGATACATAGTATGCACTTAATAAAATACTTGTGGATTGACTGACATGCTGATCATGCAGAAAATTTGGCTTTTTTCTTAGGAATTATTAAGGCAATATTGTGTTTTCAATCATGGGGATGTAGTAAATTGCAGAGGATAGATTGTCGTCTTATTTCAAGGATTCTCTGAACCAATTGACAAATGATATTACTGATCTTTATTGGAGGCGTGTTCCATCCTATTGATATAAAGCACTGTGGGCTAAATAAAAGTATTGAGTCATTCTTACACTCTCCTAGGAATGTAATCATTCAAAGTAGGAATCGTTTCATTCTTTGTAGTTGTATCCCCAGAACACAACACAGTGCTCAGTACATAATAAGTGTTTAATAAATGTTTGTTGATTGATTGATGACTACTGCTGCTTTAGCCTTTCCTTGGCTCTTGGCCGTTAAAGAAATCTTAGTGCATACTAAAGTTTTGGGACAGTATCAACTTGTGCTTTCATCTGAAGCTTACATAAATGCCACAATTTTGTGTTATTCCTCTTTTAAGTTGTTGCTGAACCCTCTTTGAACTATTTTGACTATTCTGCTTTATACAAAATATTTTTAGTGATCAAGATAGAGTCATACATCAACTTTATGTAGAATTGGTCTTTTTGTGGGATGTTGGTAATAATTGCTTATATTTATGTGGTACACTAAGTACTTTCCTCACGTCCTGTAACTTTGATATTACAAATACTATTTGCCTTTTTATGTGCCTGAAATCACATAACTAGCAAGTAGCAGAGCCATGATTTTAACCTGGATCTGGTGATTTAAATCTCCTGATCCTTCTATTTCTGAACTGCTTAATAGACCCTGTATAGTTTGTATAGTTGTCATTTTATTTCTGAGATTTTCTATTCCTAAAATGTCATGGGACTGAAATTAATAATAGTATCTCATTCCAGTTCCAAAAATCTAGGTTTCTTATGGAAAATCAGTTGAGCTCTGATATATTGTTAGCTATTTATAATATAAAGACAAATCACTTAACCAGCAAGCTTAGTTATAAGACAAATAGGATAGTAATAGAAACCCTAAGAGCTAGAAGAGATGTTAGAGATCTTCTGGTATCACCCCCTGAATTTTGGGGTTAAAGAGGGCATTAGGATGTTGTTACACCATGAGTAGATTGATCTATTAAGAGAATTCAGGTCTTCTTACTTTTAGACCGAAACCAGTCTTCAAGCCACCGCCTCCCTTAGATTTATTCTAAATCATCTCATTGCCTATAAAAACTAAAAATAAAATCTGAGAGGCAGGATAGCATGATGGATAAAGAATCAACTCTGAGAGTTAACACCTGCCTTTGAGTTACATGACTATGCTCAACTTCTTGGAAGCCCAATTGCTAAATCAATTTCTTCTTAGCTGAACTAGTTGCTGAAAAGAATTTCTATAACTGGAGTTCCTTAGATTAATAAAAAGTCCAGAGTCTTCCCCCCTTCCTCCCTTTGAACTCCAGGGAGTTTTGCTTTGGAAAATATAGGTGCAGTTCATTACTACAACACAAATGTGTATATAGCATTGTAGAAATGTAAATATAACTTTAGTAACATCAATATTAGTTGTTGCATGGGATAGCATTATACATACACACACATATATAAAAGAAAGCATATATATATGCATATATATGCATATATATATAATACATATACAAAAGAAAACAAAACCACAGGGAAGGAAAGTTATTATCCACAAAAGTAATGGAATGGAGCTTTTAGGAAGCTAAAACCAAGTATACTATTTTGGGAAGGAGGTAATATTTGCTGGGACTCGGAACTTAGTTTTGATAAAGAGAGGGGGGTTGTTAATTCTTAGTATGCCACAAACATTCTTGTTTTTTGCACCTGCCACTCCTAGGAGGATTGTACCAAAGGGGAAGCTGATGGATTATATCACCTCTATGGCCATTGTCCCCCTGCTCATTGGCTGCATGGGAATCTTCGGTCTCTTCAAGTTGCTGCAGTGGGTACGAATGAAGGCCTACATCCAGGATTCTGTAGTCGTGATTACAGGGGCAACCTCTGGCCTAGGGAAAGGTGGGTTCTCTAGTATGTTGTTGGCTAATGAAAAAGTAGGGAAAATAGGCCCAAATACTATGACCTGGAAGCCTAGAGGAGTGCAGGAGGGTAGTGCTTGAATTGAGCCTTGAAAGATAGTAAGCATTTTAAAAGGGAGAGCTTAGGAGGGACAGCATTCGAGATTTGGGGGACATAATTCTCTTCCTGTAGTTTAGGCAAAACTACATACAGAACAGCTAATAGCACATCTGTGTTTTAATCACATTTCCAAGGCAGAATTATTTAGATAGCCTGGAAGAGAAGTCAGAATATTCCTTTCTTCCCATTGCCATTTCTACTCTTCTGCATTTAGTCAGCAGCCTCTCCCCTGAAATTCCTTCTATCCAAATTTATCACCCAGTCTAAAGCTTGCTGGTTGTTATCCACTGGCCCTCAGCTAACTTTCTCTCCTTTCTGTAGAAGCTCAGTACCTAGTTGACAGTCTCAGAACTTCTCTATCCCAGCTCCTGTGCTTATACTAGAGAACTTCAACATACCTGTTCATGTTCCTTCAAACACCCTAATCTATTCTTCCAGTTCCTTACTTTACTCATATGCCAAGACCTATTCTTCTGCTCTACTTGAGCTAATTATACTTTTGATCTTGACATAACTTACAACTGTTCCATTTCCATAATCGAGAACTCTGTAATTTCTTCATCCACTCAATTCTACCCATAATTTTTTTTCTCTCTATGCTATACTCTTTTTAAAGTTATTCCTAATCCCTCTACTTCTCAATACTTTGTGGGGCTATTGACTACTACTTTTACATTACTTTCTTCCTTTTTTAATCTAGACCCTTTAGTTTACCATTTTAACCCTGTTGCATTACTGCTCAGATTTTATCAAATCCCAATCCTGGGTTACCCTCACCAAGTTATTTTTCTTGACTGTGCATATTTGTTATCAAATCTTCCCCACTCCCCCGCCTCCCCAAAAAAAAGCCCAATCCCCACAAACCTACCTGCTAATATTCTTGGATTACTTATCAGTTGGAGAATGACTTATTTTTTTTTTTTTGAATTTGAATTAGTTCCTTAAATATCTTGGATATATAAGTCCTTTATTAGAAAAACTTGCTGTGAAGATTTTTTTTTCCAATTAACTTCCCTTCTCATCCCAGTTTTCCTTCTAATTTTATCTCCATTCAGTCTAGACCCTCTTTTTTTAAACTTGATTTCATTTTTTTCAACTGGTTCTCTCTCTTCTGCCCTTCCCTTATCCTTGAAATAAAGAAAAGCAACAAATTTGTAACATTTGCATAGTCAAGCATAACAAATTCCCCCAACTGGCCAAAAAAAAAAAAAAAATACATCAATTTAGATCCTGAGTATATTTATATCTAGATAGATAAATAGATATGGGTATACTAGGATGGGTAGCACATTTCATCACGAATTTTCTGAAATTGTGGCTGGTCATTGATCAGTTTTCTGCTATTTTTAAAGAAGAAGCAGGTAATAATAACAGTATGCTAAATTTGATAATATAACCTACATCTCCCATAATCCTTTTCTCTTTCCTTTGCCAAGAGCTCTTGTCCTTTCCTTTTTAAATTTTTTCTCAATCCACCTTCCATGGTTAGTTTCCTTTAGAACTGATCCTTCCCTTAATTTGTCCTCCTTTTCTTTCCTACCCTTTGCCTCTTGTTTTCCTAGAGTGAAAGTATTTCTATTCTCATTTGTGTGTGCCTTCCTTTGACCAGTTCACATGAAAGTCATCCATTTCTTCCACCTTTCCTTCTTATTAATATAATCTTCTTGCTCACTCAGATTATGTGAGAGAATTTTCCCCCATCCATTTTCTTCTTTTTGTCTTTAGTGAATTCCTTTTCCCTTCTATTTACTTTTTAAGATATCCAAATAGGTTCTCTATCTTATTAAATTATGATTGTGATCCACAGTAGTGATAATATGGTTCTGGGGGAACATGTATCATCTCTCCACATTAGAATGTAAACAGTTCATCTTTGTTTAGTCCATTATGATTACTCATTCGTATTTATCCTTTTATGTTTCTCTTCACTCCTAAATTTGGAGCCCTGGTCCTTTCATTAGGAATTCTCACAAATCCTCTGTTTCATTAAAGGTCCATTTTCCTCCTAACGGATTAAACTCAATTTTGCTAGGTAAATTATTCTTAGTTTAAACCTGTGTCTTGTCTTCTGGAGTATTGCACAAGCTTTCCACTTCTTTATAGTAGTAGATGCTAAATCTTATGTGAGCTTGACTGTGGCTTTTTAATGATTGCATTTTTCTGTTGGCTTGAAATACATATATATTTACTAAGAAGCTCTCAGTTTTGTCTGTAATATTCTTGAGAGTTTTTATTTTGGGGTTTCTTTCAGAAGGTGACTAGAAGATTTTCAGTTTTCACTTTGTCTTCTTATTCTAAGAGATAAGAAAGTTTGTTATTTTTTTAATGATTTCTTGAAATATGATATATCTAAGCTTTTGTTTTTTGTCAATAGCTTTTTAAGTAGTAAAATGATTTTTTTTTTCTTTTTGCTGAGGCAATTGAGGTTAAGTGACTTGCCCAGGGTAACATAGCTAGAAAGTGTTAAGTGTCTGAGACCAGATTTGAACTCAGGTCTTCCTGACTTCAGGGCTGGTGCTCTATCCACTGCACCACCTAGCTGCCCCAGTATAATGATTCTTAAATTATTTCTCCTTGATCTATTATCCAAGTCAATTTTTTTTTACATTTATACTTCTATTTTTTTCAACATTTTGATTTTATTATAATTTTCTTGTCATCTCATAGAGTCATTGGTCTCTGCTTTGTCATAATTTTCAAATAACCTATTACGAGATTCAGGGACTCAAGTCTTCATTAATGTAGGAAAGTCAAAGACAAGCAAATTTTATGGCGGCTTTTTTTGAGAGGAAGAATTATACTGTGCTTGAGTGGATCTGCTAACTTCTGTCTTCAAGCTTTTAGGAGCAATGATGTTTCTTAGGACTATTTGATATTTATTTCATGTGAATATTTTTTTTATCAAGTTTGTCTTTGAATAAACAATAATATTGTCAACTAACAGGACAAGATATATATATATATATATATATATATATATCCATGTTAGACAACCTACATCTCAAATTTGTGAGGGGCTAATACATCTTTATTAAGGAGGACATCTTGCAACAGAGAGAAACTATATGATGGCCTAGATAAGTGATAGTTCTGGGGACCACAGCTCTTCTCTGACACTCACTACTCCCCACCCTGCCCTTATTTTTTCTTCTACAAAACTTTCCTAAAGATTGAAGTAGAATGCTTTTCCAGCCAGTTGTTCTCTCTCAGTTCCTCTCTGTACAGGGTTCATTTCCTCCCATTTTGGCTTTGCTGCTCTCAGAGCCAGGGCTATCATTTTTCAAAGACTATTTATATACTGACCTTCCCAAGATTTATTCTTCATAGTTTGCTGTTCTCCCCCACGCTTTGGTGGCATATTTCAGTTCATTATATTCCTTAGGGAATGACAGAGAACATCAGACAACATTCCTTCTCTCTAAAATGTTGCCATCCGAATCTAAGAGAAATCTTTCTAACAGTTTCTTCTGGAAGCTTGGCTCATTGCTAAGAAGGTTTGCAAATACTGGGATGACCTGATCTTGCAACGGTGTACTGACCCTAGAAGACTGCCTGCTAAGGCTGCAGGATGGATTCTGTTCTTAATTTGACCACAGTTGGTATTCAAGCAACTTCTGCACTTTCATCCTGGCTTGCTCATTCATTCAACAAGCATTTAGCAATTATGTGCCATCTGTCATATGCCATACACTATGCTCAGTAGGGGAGATACAAAGACATAAAACAAAATCCCTGACCTGAAGAAACTTGTGTTTTATTGCCAGTTACATGCCTGGCCCACTGAATGAGTTTATTAACTCTTGTTTAAAAGATAGCCGTACAAGTATAAGCACAATTGAAAATGTCCTTGCTTAATGGAGATAGTATCTTTCTACCAGATAGTTCAAGGCAGATGCATTTTTTTACATCTAGAAATAGTATATATTTATAAATGCATAAAATTGGTGAGAAATTTGGCACTGATGTTAAACAGTAGGAAGACCATTTGTAATGCTTTTAGTGAGAAATGGAAAGGTTTAAAACAATAGAAATAGGATTATGATGCTTAATGATGAACTTTTCTCTTTGAGAAAGAAAGCCTCTATGTCCTGAACAATCCTATGATTTCCTATCTCATCCTGCTGTGATCAAGAGATAGAGAGATAGGTACAAAAAAGTTTGAAACAATACTGGGGAAAGAGTATTTAGACTAAAAAATATATTTTAATAAAAAATATCTACCTCCTCATTCTTCTTGGCAGTGAAGTAATCAATTCTCTATCATGGAACTCCTTTTAAAAAAAAAATATGGATGCCAGGATAAAGGTTTCTTTTGCATTCTGGACACTAAAAAATTGTTTTAGGATCTTAAGCCTCTTTTTTTTATACCACACAGAACCACTATAGAGATTTGTGCATATCATAGAACTACTATTCTTTTTAATACATTTAGCAGAGTTGTTGCTAATTAGCATTTGGCATATGTCATACTGGTGACGATGGGGACTCTCACAGTGCCTGATCATTCTCTGCCATTAACATGTAAGTCAGATTTTTTCCTAATATTCTAAAAATTTCAAAAATTGAAGCTGTAGGGTTCTTTTGTGAAAATGAGAGTCAGGTTTTTAACTCCAGAGGTAGGAGTCAGTAATAGTAAGGATGAGAGGTTTTGACAAAGATGCATTGGACAGTCATCTGTATCTTCTGAATTTTCAGTATCCATTTAATTATATTAGTAGAAAATGATTTTAGATCTTTTCAGCTATAAAATTTGTGTTTTCCTTTAGAATGTGCTAAAGTTTTTCATGCGGCTGGTGCTAAATTAATTCTTTGTGGACGAAGTCAAGAGAAGCTAGAAGAGTTCGTTAGTGAGTTATCTGCTACTCACTCTCGAAAGGTAAGAACAGAATGATGAAGAGAGGCAAAACAGACTAAAGATCTATGCTCTCAATCTTACCGAGGAGCACTTGATGCTTTCTTAGTTAAGAGATGGCAAATTATATAGCCATAATTTGGAATTACTGGGAACTTTGCTGAAATTTTGGTTTTCTATTATGGTTGCTCATTGCTTACTACATGAAAATAGATAGATGCAGCAATTAATTTTCAAGTAACAGCTTGTCATTTAATATGTCATTTACATATGAATCTATACATATATTAGTTATATATGTATATTTTATATGTATCATCTATATATATGTATATAGATATAGTTTTCTTATCATCTTCATTTCCAAATACCTTATCCATCTCCTCTTATAATAAATAATTACCCAAAAAAAAACAAGGTAAAAAAAAACAACATATGAGATATGCCTGTTAGTACTGGTCATTTTTTTTTTTAAGGTGAAAAGATTCAGTCTCATGCATTTTTCTTTTTTTTTTCCCCACCCCCTTTCAAACCACCCAGATCATTTTTCTAAATGCTTAAGTATACTTCCTATTTCATTCAAGATTCTTTTTCCTCCCTGTTGGATTATCCTCAGTGTTATTGAGTAAGTTACTTACTACCTCTGCCATTTATTAATGTGATCATATCTCTTTGAGAGCCTCAACTTATGATTATAATAATACTTGTCTGGACACTGCATACATTACATGGTTGTGAGAAAAGCATGATCAAAATGAAATAATATTGTTTATGACCAAAATTGAAATATAACTATAATTAAAACTTAGGTATTTATTGCACCTAATCTAAAACTAATTCCAGTTCTAACATCCTCCTCCTTCCCCCAACTAATTTGATTCTTGTCAAAATTTGCTGGGGTTTTTTTAATTTAATAAAATAGAGGCTTTATCATTGCCCACCACAGTGTTTTGCACATAAAAAGCACTTTATGAATAATTGTTGTGTGAATAAACCAACCATTTGGTCCTTTTGACTATCAGTTTTCTTAATCCTAAAACCAGGAATGCATTCTGTAGTTGGAAAGGTGGTTGTAGATCAAACATAACAAAGTACAAAACAAACTCTAGGTGAAATTGGTATTTGGGGAGGGAGGAACTCACAATAATTGTCTTGTAACTTAACAGTGTCACTTCAAGTTTTTACTGTGTTATTATATTCCTCCCTTATGAAGTATAATAAAATAAAAATTAAAAAGATTTCAAAAATGTATGAACCCAAAGCTTACATATGCAAATAATTATTGCCCTTCAAAGCTTTCATCTTAATCTAAACCTTGCTTTGCTTTCAATAAACACCTGAGTTTTAATTGTAGTTATATCTCAATTTTGGCCAAAAACAATATTATTTCATCTTGATCATGCTTTTCTCATAACCATGAAATGTATGCAGTGTCAGGACAGAAGCTGAGGCTCTCAAAGAGATAAGATCACATGTTAATAAATGGCAGAGGTATTAAGTAACTTAGTAAGTAAAACTGAGTATAATCCAACAGGGAGGAAAATGAACCTTGAATGAAATAGGAAGTATACTTAAGCAGGACAATTTTGAAAGTAGTATGTAAAATTTATTATATATATTTTTAAAAGCAAGTGTTTCAAAGTAGAGATTCACAAATTCTATTGAATCTAATTTGTGTTCTACTGTATGTATAAAATGCCCTTTTTTGTGCTTAAAGCTGAAAATGAAAACTTTTTTTTAATGGTTAATATGATTATGGAATATTGTTGTCAGTAAAATGTTGTGATAAACCAGGCAGAACTAGAAGACAAAAAGGGAAGAGAATAAAAACTTCAAACTATAAGCTAGCAAGACTTACTCAATCCTAGCAAAATTCTGGAATCTATTAATAATTTGGAGATTAATAAGCATCTAGAAAAGGGAGTAAGGAAAAAATATATATTCATAAAAGAGGGAAAAGGACCCACATGTGCAAAGATGTTTGTAGCAGCTTTTTTTGTGACGGCAAAGAATTGGAAAATGAGTAGATGCCCATCAGTTGGGGGATGGTTGAATATATTATGATACATGAAAGTAATGAAATATTTTTGTTCTATAAAAAATGGCAAACAAGCAGATTTTTAAAAGGCCTGGAAAGATTTACATGAACTAATGCTGGGCGAAATAAGCAGAACAAGGCAAACATTGTACGTAATAATAGTAAGATTGTATGATGATTATTTATGACAGACTTGGTTCTTTTCAGTGGTTCATTGATCCAAGACAATCTTAATAAACTTTGATGGAAAATGCCATCCAAAAGATGAAAGTACAGAGAGAAAAATACAGAGACTGAATGTAAATCAACACATGCTATGTTCACTTTTTTTTTCTTGTTTTGTTTTTTGTTCCTCTCATGGTTTTTCCCTTTGTTTCTGATTTTTTTTTCCTAACATGATTCATAAAGAAATGTTGTTTTTTTTTTTAAACACTTTTTTTGTTGTTGTTGGCTGAGGTAGTTGGGGTTAAGTGACTTGCCTAAGGTCACACAGTCAGATTTCTTTTTTTGTTTTTTTTAATGTACATATACAACAAAAAAATGTTTTTATGTACAAGTGGGGAAAATCAAACTTAAAAAAAAATTCCCAGAGGCAGCTAGGTGACGCAGTGGATAGAGCTCCAGCCCTGAAGTCAGGAGGACCTGAATTCAAATTTGGCCTCAGACACTTAACATTCTCTAGCTATGTGACCCTGGGCAAGTCACTTAACTCCAATTACATCAGGGGTCGGGGGGGGGGGCCCGGGGGGGAGGAGAATTCCTTTCCTATTGGGCATTTAGTTGATACTTTTGCATTCATCTTCCATTATCTGTTCTTCCATCTTTTGTAAAGTCGTTAAAATTTTTTTTAGATTGGTGCAATTTAATGTTTTGTTTCCTTCCAAAGCATAACTAAAGTTTTGTTGATGTTTCTTTTTAAATTTTTAATAAATATTTAAAAGTGAACATTTTTATATTCCCAGTAGAGTAGAAAAAAGGAATAATGTGTCAAACTATTAATCTCTATTGTATATAGTTTGCTTCTCTTAAAAAGTATTTAATAAATTCAACATGTTACTTTTAGAGTTGCCCTGATTATTCATATTTCCTTTTGTACTTCCTACTGTTCTCTTCTTTTTAAAAATGCTTCTGTAATCCATTTTTCTTTCTTTCCTTCCCCATCATTATTCCTCTCCTCTCAAATAAAAAGAAAACTATAATCTTTGTAACAAATAAGCAGAGTCAAATGCTCACATTTGCAAATCCTCATTTTTGCTGTATTCAAAAATGCATGTCTTATTCTGCACATTAAATCTCTCACACCTGTCAGATCAGTGTTATGCTTCATTATTGCTCTTCTGGAGTCTTTCAATGGAAGCTGTCATTACAATGCTGCTATTCCTGTATAAATTGTTCTTCTCATTCACCTCACTCTACATCCCTTCATATAAGTTTTTCTTCTGTTTTCTTTCCTCATTTCTCATGGCACAATAATATAGCTAGGTTGTATTGTATTGTATTGTATTGATTAGTGCAAGTAATTATCACCTGAAGTGGTTGCATATATTAGAATTTGCACTATTCAAAATTAATTTTATAAAACAGGGTCATTTGTTTCAGCCCAATGGGCATATGCAGTACAAAGTATAAATTCAAGTGATGCAACCATTTCAGGAGATTCACTTTTTACACCAGTCTTGATCTAACTATAATTCCATTTCATCCAAATACCATAATTTGTTTAGTTATTCCTCAATTAATGTTTCTCCCTTTTGTTTCTAATTTTTGGCTCCAAGAAAAAAGCTACTATAAACATTTTTACATATGAGTTCTTTTTTCCTTTTTCTTTGATCTCTTTGGGATATAAACCCAATAGGTCAATAATACAATTTAGTAATTCTTTGTATGAGTATAGTTCCAAATTGCTGTCTAGAATAACTGGATCAAGTGGCTTCTGGGTGACATGAGCAACAAGATGGAGGATTAAATATTTTCTCTGCTTCCTTTGACCTCTCAAACATCTCCAAAACAAAAATAATGTGCCAAAGAAAAAATAACTTCAGCTATCCTCGTGCCTTAGGATACTCAAAATCCAAAAGGAAGTTTAATAAACAAACAAAAAATCCATGAACTGAGACTTACTGATCCTGAGCTCTTTCAACACTGTTGTTTGTCTTTCATTTTTAAAAAAACATCAATGACATCACACGATAATGTCTTGTGTGTGAATTGGATTTAAGAGAGTTGCACAAAGTCATCAGCCTTTCTCTTCCTACTCACCAAAGTCCAGTGACAGGACAAAAATTAAGATTGCAAGTAATCATCAGACAGGCAGATGACGACCTTGGTGTCTTTGACAACATGAGTGTTGGAACAAGTTGTTGGCATCTGCCTATTTCATATACTTTGGGTAGTCATCCCCTCACTCACCAACAGACCTGAGCTGCTCAGTTACCCCTCAGCCTTGTTTATCCTCTCTGCCATGACAGTTTTCTAGAATGTGGCCACTGCGTTTTATAGTTTCTTGGTGTCACAGGTGAGAATCAGATTAATCAGGTGGACACCTCATACTAGAGGCACTAGTCCTCCCTGAGCACCTATTGCACCTCATGAGGCTGCACTAGCCAACCCATGGACCCAACAAGTGGGTCCAAACATAATCTCACTCCTTTCCCAGTCCCCCTCCCTCTTTCCAATGCTATGGAGTCCCAGTTTCAGCTGTGGAAATTAGTCGGGCAGCAACAGCCAGCCAGCAGTCTTTCAGCAGCAAAAGTATATATTGGAGGCTATTATCCAATAGCACCAGCACTGCAAAGCTCTGAACTGCGGTTGTGGAGCAGACAGCTGTGTAGTACCAGCCCAGTAGTTCTGCCAAGCCTGAATGGACAACCCAGAGCATGGACATGGCAGCCAGAGAATTGAGGAACAGAGGGAGCAAGATATGATAACAGGACACTGTGTGTGAGTGGAAGGCTTGCAATATTCCACTGAGCTTAAAGGAAAGTGCCCACCATCCATCTGGGGCCAGTTCACTTAGAGCAGAGGTCTTGGCTGGTAAACTGAATTGCCCAGCATAGAAGGAGGCTGAGAGATCCAGCCCCCAAGAAAATCATTATTAAGGGAAACAATCAAAAAGTGAAGAGGAAATTGGGGGGGAAAGACTGAAATTATTAAAGATCTTAGGAAGAAGAAAATTCAAAGATTTTGAACAAAAGTAGATAAATTAACAGGGAAAACATTTGTAATTGGAAAAAAAAAAAATGGTCCCTAGATTTAGTAAACAAATTCAGGCATAGGGGAAAAGATCCAACATGATGAAATGGAATAATAGATGGACTAATTTTTAGCTCTACAATGTCACATTGCCCAATCTGTTAAGTATAAGTTGGAAGCCCAAGTTTATTTTAATTCTCATTTCTTTAATTTTAATGATTTTTCATATAGTTATTTATAACTTGTATTTCCTTGTTTTGAGAACTCCCTGTTACTTTCCTCAATGTTTTTTCTCTTTTTTTCATCTATATTGCTATGAGTTTTGTGTCTCCACATTGGTTTCATTAGAAAACTCTCCTTACTGGAAACTGAAAGGATATGCCCATCAATTGGAGAATTGCTGAATAAATTATGGTGTATGAATGTTATGGAATATTACTGTTCTGTGAGAAATGACCAGCAGGATGATTTCAGAGAGGCCTGGAGAGACTTACATGAACTGATGCTGAGCGAAATGAGCAGAACCAGGAGATCAATGTACACGGCAACAAGACTATACAATGATCAGTTCTGATGGACATGGCTCTCTCTTCAACAATGAGATGATCCAGGCCAATTCCAATGGTCTTGTCTTAGAAAGAGCCATCTGTATCCAGAGAGAGGAATGTGGGAACTGAGTGTGGATCACAACATAGTATTTTCACTTTTTTTGTTGTTTGTTTGCATTTTGTTTTCTTTCTCATTTTTTTTCCTTTTTGATCTGATTTCTTGTGCAGCATGATAATTGTGGAAATATGTATAGAAGATTTGCACATATTTATCATATATTGGATAGCTTACTGTCTAAGAGACAGAGTGAGGGGAAAGGAGGGAGAGAGAAAAATTTGGAACACAAAGTTTTGCAAGGGTAAATATTAAAAATTATCTATGCATAGGTTTTAGTTTTTTGCTGAGGCATTTGGGGTTAAGTGACTTGCCCAGGGTCACACAGCTAGGAAGTATTAAGTATCTAAGGCTGGATTTGAACAGTGTTCCTTCCAATGTGCCATCTAACTGCCTCTATATATATGTTTTGAAAATAAAAAGCTTTTAAAGAGAAAAAAAAAAGAAAAGAAAAAGAAAACTCCTTTTTCTATCTCATCAATTCCTTCTCTTGTTTCTTCAAAATTTCATTCTTGAGAGATTTCCATTTTTTTCTGGGCTTAGTTCCCCTAAGGAATTTCATCTCCTAAGTAGATTCAGATACTTTTTATATCTTTTATGATCCCTTTGAAATCTGCTCTTCCAAAATATAGATTGTGTGTCAGACTATACTTGAATTTCTTGTAGGTGGCATAGAAAATAGAAATCTGGGCCTAGAGTCAGGAAGACCTGAGTTTAAATCCAGCCTTAATTACTAGCTATGAGACTCTGAGAAGTCACTTAACCTTTGTCTGTCTCTTTCTTCATCTGTTAACATAGGGATAGATAATAGTACCAACCTTCCACAGTTGTTAAGTGGATCAGATGAGATATTTGTAAAATGCTTGATAAAGTTCCTGACACATGGGACATATTTAATAAAAGTTTCCTTCCTTTTTTTCCTTCCTTCCTTCTTTACATTCTAATGGGAAAAACAATAAGCATGTAGAAGTAATGGCTTCAGTGGGGGAGTATCCGACAGCAGGTTGACACTAGCCAGGAACTGTGGCAGAGTTGATTTGATCTTGATTCATGGTTCTAGAGCTGGAGGAAAAGAAAGAGCTGAAGGAAAGAGGGCAAGGCAGTTGGCTAGAAAGGAGAGAATGAAGCATGACTGGGCATTTCTGAGAGAGTAAAAATTCATATAGAGCATGATCACTGATTTGGGTATTTATTCTGGGACACTCTTGGAAAGGAATGCTTTAGAGGAAGGAGTACCACCTTGAAAACAAAGACCTTTTATTCATCTTTGCCTCTCCTAATACTTAAAACTGTGCATTGTTTATAGTAGATCTTGTATTTGTTGAATTTGCCTAGTCAAAAATGTTGAGTGTTAAATGCATTGTTTCAGCATCCTACACCTTGTGTAATATCTTAATTGTTAATGTATGCAAAGTTTTTCCGTTTTGGTTTCCTCCCATATTGTACCTTGTTGCATAAGCAATCCATATTGTTATTACTATTATTGTATAAAGTTATTATCTTTTCCCCCAGTCCTACTCTTTCTTCTTACTTCTCTGTTTCAGCTGAAGGTAGTCACATATGCTTGAAACTTCAGCATTTTCTTTAATTACTTCATTTCCTTCCCTTCCTACATCTAATCAATTACTAAGTTCTGTCTTACACAATATCTTTCAGAAATAGTCAGAGCCTTTCTGCTGGCACTATTCCATTACAGACCATATTACCACACATGGACTCATCACAATAGTTTCCCACTTCATTTCCTCCCATCTTGTCTTTTTCTTACCAAACCATCCTATACTAGTTCCAGATTTTTACTTCTGCATAAACCAGGTCAATACAACCCTATAAAGTCCAAACTCCTTGGACTGACATTATAAAACCCCTCTGCCACCCTATTGATTATGAGCTAATTTCATGCTAATGCCTAACCTATTCTATACTTCAGCAAAATAAAGTTACTCCTCTGTCCATATTCTATGCTTTTCTGAATCATCCACCACATATAGAAATACATTGGCTCCAATCAGTGGCAGTCTTTTTTATCATCATCTTCATTGTTGTCAACAACTTTTAAATACTTATAATGTGTAGTATTTGCTAGTTATACAAAAGGAGTTACACAGATCTGATTCCTGCCTTTTAGACAAAATATACCGTGGCCTAGGTCATACATATACTTATATCCTTACTCTTATTATATCCAGCTCTCAAATAGCCAAAGAAACAGAAGACACCTATTGAAAAGAGCACTGTCCTTAGTTTCAAACTCTTCTTATAATAGTTTTTCATCACTTACCATAGTAAAATCAGTGTATATGAGTTTGATTTTTTTTTTCTTTCTGCTATTTTTTCAGTAGAAGAGATGACTGCATCAAAAGGCAGACAACCTGTAGTAAAGAGAGAGTTGTAACAACCAAAATCCTAGATAATCCATAACCTAAATAATTAGTCTCTGGTTAATTAAAAGTTGGCATTATTAGTAGTTATTTTTTCATCTCCTAAGTAGATTCAGAGTGTGATGAACATAAGGGATTAGTGAATGAAAAGAAATCTCTTTGGGGAGATTTGTAGGTGCCTTATAATATGTTATCAATGACAAAATATACTTCTGGGTTTGAATACTGTTCCTACTAGAATTAACAGATCTTGATTATTCCAGAATGGCCCGTATACTGCAAGATAGACTAGTAACTAAATGTCTTGAGTTCACTGCTAAATTTCCATATTACAGCCTTTGGAAGACAATAA
This sequence comes from Myrmecobius fasciatus, assembly GCA_023553655.1. Lineage (NCBI taxonomy): Eukaryota > Metazoa > Chordata > Mammalia > Dasyuromorphia > Myrmecobiidae > Myrmecobius > Myrmecobius fasciatus. The sequence continues at coordinate 29,865 of JAJPUD010008997.1, forward strand.
TTTGTAATTCAAGCTGAAAGCTTCTCATACCAGGTTGAAGTGTTCCATGAAAATAAAGCTTTGAAAGGCATGAAAATAACCTGGTAATTTTATGCTAGGTCATAAAATTCTGGGATCCTAGGTAACTTTCCAATTAAAGATCAGATTGGCCACATTTGGAATTCTCAAAATGTTTGATTCTTCCTGGTTTCCCATAGTTCTGCAAAACATGAATATGTTGATCAAATGATTGTTGCTCAGAAATTGAATTGTGTTACTGTTTTGTTTTTTCAAATCTAGACACACAGGCCTCATATTGTAGTCTTTGACCTTGCTGATTCTGACACTATAGTCCCTGCAGCGAATGAAATCCTACAATACACTGGCCATGTGGACATATTAATCAATAATGCAGGGATCAGCTATCGAGGTACAATAATGGATACTGCCCTGGAGGTGGACAAAAAAGTGATGGAGACAAACTACTTTGGTCCTGTTGCCTTAACAAAAGGTACAATGACAATGGATTTCTTTTAAATAGAGAAATGTTTACTTAATTTGGCCCCTTATTCAGTCAACCCTCTATTGTCTTCCTTTCTTACCCATCCTGTTGTTTATTTTCATAATAGTTTGCTTACTAGTTATTGCATTTATCCAAATTTTGCCACATCTAGTTTATAGCTTCATCTCATGACACATCCCCTTTGGGACAGGAATTAGGGTTTTTGTGCCCAGATCTTATTTCTCATGAAAGAACTTAGCAAGCACAGTTTTTCATTTGAGTTGTGCTTGCTATTAATTTCATTGGGGGGGAGAGGAGAAAAGGGCATCGAATTTACCATTTAAAGTTATCATTCATTCCTTCATTGAACATTTATTTTCTTTGGGCCTTTTATAAGCAAAAGATTGGGAGATATATTTGATAACTAAGACAATCTTCACTCTTTAGGAAGCTACAGTTGTCACCTTTGCTCCTACAATCCTTCAATACAAACTTGCTAAGCAGTGAGGTTATTGTGGTCTTGAGACTATGACATTCTCTTCTTGAGGGGCCTTGTGGGTCATACAATCTTTACATAGAAACCATTGTTATGAGATTAGACTTGGTAGTCTTGAGACCATTATGAGAGTTTCCTCTTTTTCCCTCTGTTCCCTTCCCTCTCTTCCCCATTACTTGTTATACAGCTTTGCATTGAACTGATTCCTATTGTTTTATATGTTATTTTCAGCAATTGATTTGTAATAGACCTCTGGCATAAAGGAGTCCAAGGAGTCCTCTACTGATTGTTTTCTGTAACTGGTTCACAATATCATACTCTCCCTGTAGATGCAAGTTGTCAATAAATTAATTCCTTGTCAAGTGATCCAGTTTATATCTAAGGAAAGATCTATGGGCCAGCCAGATATTTTGGGGAAAACAATTCCCTTAAGAGTTCAGAAGCTGAGAATAACACATAGAACAGTAGAAATCAGTTCATTGCAAGCTTTATTGCAAGCAATGGGGAAGAGGGAGAAGGGAAAAGAAGAAAAGGTAAGACTCAACATTTTAACTCACACATATATACTAACAGAGTATAGCTCATTTGAGGATGGTATTGTGTGAGTTACATGGAAACATGTCTCTGTTCAGCAGGAAGGGGATTTTCTAGGGGGAAAGTGCTCTAAAATGCTCATCTGAGAATGGGAGTTCTTATACTCTGATTTTGGGCAGCCACCTAGAGGTGGCATTTTTGCATATCAGAGGTCAGAGCAAAATATTATTTTAAGAATTTGTTATCAGGGAGAAGATCAAGCTCATGGACAATATATTTGGGGGACACAGTTGTACTAACTTCAAAAATATTATTGTCAGTATTTTTCCACAAATATGTTCTATAAACTTATTACTTCCCTTAAGGAGTAAGCAGGGGTGGGTGGTGAGTGAAAGGCTATCTGCAGAAGATGGGAGTTGTCTTAAAGGGAGCTAGCAAAGCCAGGAGGTAGAAGATTCCATACTGGAGTGACAACCTAAGAAATGACACTTTTGAGAAATGAAATGTTCAGTTCAAGGAATAGCAGGAAAGCCATTGTCACTGGATTGTAGAGTATGTGGCAGTGAACAAAATATAAGAAGAGGAAGAGGCAAGGTTGTGAAGGGCTTTATTACCTTGAGGATGATAGGGAGCCACTGGAGTTTATTGAGGGGGGTGGGATCAATATAGTCAGACATGCACTTCATAGAAAGATCATTTTGGCAGCTGAGTAGAGGGTGAATTGGAGTGGGGGGAGACAAACCAGAAAGCTATTGCAGTGATCTACCAAGATGACATTTGTGTTAATGGCAAGAAGGGGATATGAGAGGTTGTGAAAGTAGAAATAAGACTTGGCAACAGATTAAATTTGTGGGATATGAGAGTGAACCTATATACAGCTTGTTTGTATATATCTGTTTATCTTCCCTGAGAGATCATGAACTCCTTGGGAGCTGGGACTGTCTTTTGCCTTTTTTTTTTTTTTTTTTTTTGTATTCCCAGGGCTTAGTATAGTTCCTATCACATTATAGGTGCTTAACAAATATTTATTGACTGATTGATAATAATAGGGAAGTTGGTAAGAGGAATTTGGTAAGAAAGATGAGTTCTGTTTTTGGACATTTTTAGACCTTTCAGGATGTCAAAGGCAGTTAGTAATGTGAGACTGGAGCTCAGAAGAGATTAGGTCTGGATTAGGATTTGGGAATCATCTGCATTTTAGAGAGGAAAGATTATCCAGAAGTTGATAAAGAATACCCAAGGCTACAGAGAAGTAAAGAAAGGCTATTGAGGTCAATTAAACTTATCAACTATTAACTTTGGAAAACAGTTTTAGTTAAATGATGAAGTTGGAAGCTATATTATAGAGTATGGAATTGAATGAGAGAAGTGGTGTGTTTCCCAAGGAGTTTAGGCATTGGTAAGAACAGATATAAAATGACATATAGATAGCAAAAATTGTCAGGTTTTTTGTTTGTTTTGTTTTAAGGATGGGGGAACGTGGAAAACTAGAAAGGAACTAGTTAGTACATAAATGGAAGGGGCAATGTGCTAGAGAATTTGGGATGGGATTTAGGTTGTATATAGAGAGTTTGGCCTTGGCAGGAAGGACACCTTATCTATCAGAGATTGGAAAGAAGAGATAGTACAGGATGATTTTAGGGATATGAAATGAGGAGGCTGATAGGAGATGTTAAATAGCTTCAGTTTCTTTTGATGAAGTATGAAGCAAGGTACTCAACTAAAGGGGAGGGTGAGACAAAAAGGTTACTATCAGAGGCTTGAGGAGGCTTAAAAGGGTTTGAAGTAAATGGCCCTCAACCAAGGTAGAAAGTTTTCCATCAATATAGTATAGTCCATACAATGACATAACAGAAGGACTTGGCACATGAGTCTCTGACCATGATGGTTTCAAAGGACAAGTGAACAAATCATCCCAATCTGGAAATCAGATGTGTGTAGTAACTGAACTAACTTTCAAGCTTTATTTTTCTCCTCATATCACCCTCTATTGACCAAGGTAGAGTGATAAGGATCCTCAGCAATACAATGATCCAAGACAATTCCATGATGGGAAGATGCAGTCTACATCCAGATAAGGAATTGGGTGGAGTGTTACATGAGCATTGATCAGAGACTAGTAATCCTGAGAATGAAAATGGAGAGGGTATGGAAATAAACTGATGGATAACCATAAAATCAAGTTTCTAGTTTTTAGAGTTCCTGAATTTAAGAATCTGACACTGGCCTCTCAGAAAATTTCTCAATAATGTGTAATATCAGAAAGAAGAGAACTGAACCACAAATGAAAGGTTTAAAAACTATGCCATGAGAGACCAGTATATCCTGATCTGGCTAACTTTCCAAGACATTTCTGTGAGTTGTTCAGATGATGCTGGTCTGAGATAGATGTGAAGTATTTGTTCAATAATCCCACAAAGGTTCTTTATCTTTGGAAGGGCACTTAAATGTCTTTAGTACCCTATGTGAATGGTATCTCAGGTGGGGTAGCATTCCTTTGTATCTTAAACACTTTCGGTGGTGGAGGAAATAAAGGTTATTGCATTTTTTTTGGGGGTGGGGGGAGAAACAATTGGTCTTCAGTGAATAAAAACATGAACAGATTAGAGAGATCTAAAACAAAAGATTGCCTTGCTACAGTAAGAGCTCAATTAAAATTATAGAAATCCTCTGGTGAGATGTATCTGTTTAGTATAATGGCTTTATTTTTGTGAAGTATTTTGTTTTTTAACTGCTATGATTGTGATCTGTCATATCCTAAACTTTTTTCTCCTTTTTTAGCAATTCTGCCCTCCATGATAGCGAAGAAACAAGGTCATATTGTTGTAATTAGCAGCATTCAGGGCAAAATCAGTATTCCTTTCAGATCTGCATGTAAGTTATCTCTCAAGTCCTTTATTGAAATCCAAGTCTTGTTCAAAGTCCTACATGCTTCCCCTGTGAACCCATCAATTATTTTAAAGTAAAGGCAAAGAATAGTAATGAACATTCTTGTAGAAATATTTAAAATGAAGGTTATAAATATTTAATGGAAGAAATATGAAATTTAGTAGCATAATGTATCCAGAAAAGTCTGAATTGGAAAATGTGATAAAAAATTAGTTTCTTCTCCTTTTATTCATCATTCATCATTCCATTGGCATGGAAGTACCAAGCTGCTTTTTAAGTTATCTCTTAAAAACTAGGTCATTTAATTTTGATGAATTTTCATTTTTATTACATTCCACTGGTTTTATGTTCACCTAATACAGAATTGAATCAAAATAGACTGCCATAGCATTATTTCAAAATTCTTTTTTTTTTCCAATTCAATTCAAAATTCAAATTGAGATTCAAAATCTCAATCTTTTGAGATTAGTTTGGAATTAAACTATCTACTAGGACTCTGCAGGTCTTTAAGACCTATAAGAACTATAGTAAAATCCCAGGTCCAAGGATAGGGAACCCAAATTGGTTCCGAAATCCCTTGGCGGGATACAGGTTACATTTGGTGTGTAGCATTGGTGTCTAATTTTGGTTTGGCACTTGGAGCTTGCTGAAAAATTATCCAGATCTTTGAGGAACCCCTAAATTAAGCCAGTCTCTCAAGAATCCTTAGGACTAGACTGATGAGAGGAGCAAATCCCTCATCATCCATCACCAGCTCATACCCCATGGAAACCCCAGACCATGTCATTCTTTAGCTGTACAGATCTAGCTCTGGAAAACATTTTAAAGATCTCCTAGGGGCATCTAGGTGGTACAGTGGATAGAGCATCAGCCCTGAAGTCAGGAGGACCTGAGTTCAAATCTGGTCTCAGACACTTAACATTCCCTAGCTGTGTGACCCTGGGGAAGTCACTTAACCCCAATTGCCTCAGCAAAAAATAAAAATAAAAAATAAAGCTCTCCTAGCCCAGCTCCTTCATTTTACAGACAAATAAACTGATCCAAAGAGACTGTGCCCCAAGCTTAGAAAGGGAATAGGTGAGAGAGCTGGTTTTTTAATTCAGATCCCAAGATGCCAAGTTTAACCATGTTGCTTTCCTCCGAAAAGAAGTCATCCAAAAACTGATCCGAGTACAACGAATGAAATAACTTCCTTCATTTGGCTTTCTCTGAATTTTCCTTAGTTTTGTAGCCATTTTTAATCCTCTTTTCCTAGCTGATAAATAGCCCTTTTTTTCAGGCTCAGAATACTGTATTTTAGAGAACTGTGAATTTCAGTTAGGAATTCCCCATTTATATACTTTGGAATATTTGTACCCAGTTTAGGGGACACCACATTCTTCCTCAGTCCCCTTGGAACAGTGCTCCCTAGTCACTTCAGTTCAGAAGCTGAGATGGGCACATTTCTTAGCAGGTGAGCAATTTCTGCAACATTTCTAAATGAAAATTTACCAGAGAAAAAAGTTAGCAAAATGAGATGCATAAAGAATGAAGTTATCAGGGCAACTAGTTTATAGTAGATAGAGCACCAGCCCCGAAGTCAGGAGGATCTGAGTTCAAATGTGGTCTCAGACACTTAACATGTCATAGCTGTGACCTTGGGCAAGTCACTTAACTCCAGTTGCCTGGGGGGGGGGGCGGGGAATGATGTTATTTTAGAGAATGTTTCCTTCCCTTTGTGTGTTCCTTATTTGACCATATTTTGCAGATGCAGCCTCCAAGCATGCAACCCAAGCATTCTTTGACTGTCTGCGGGCAGAGATGCAACAGTATGAAATTGATGTGACTGTAATCTGTCCTGGCTATATCCAAACCAATCTCTCCCTCAATGCTCTAACTGCAGATGGATCCAAATATGGAGGTGAGGAACAAATTTCCCTATGTTGATAAGGTTAGCTGTAGGTGTGTGAATTCACAAGGTGCTGCTTCTTTGACTTTGGGATTCTTGTTTCTCAGTTCACCAGAATGAAAAAATCCCAGGATGGATTCTTAGATACTAACTCTTAACTGGCCTTGAATCACTTCCCTAGTTCTTCAGCTAGAGTTTATGACTCCTGACTAGTCAGGTTTAAGCAATGTGATATCAGATATACTGACTCTAGATAAGGGCCCCTTAGGTGCCTGAGGACCTTGAAAACAATTAAGCTCTAATATGAAAAGTCTCTAAACTTCCTTCAGGTATGGCATGAGAATAGTTAAGAGTAATTAAGTTCACTTAATATGTAAATTGTTATGACCTTAAAGGTAGCATTGTTTTTTTTTTTCATTTATGCTTGGGAAATGAAAGAGAACGTCCATGTTGTCATAGCCAGTGGCTCCCTCTGAATCTGCTGCTATTCCAGGAATTGCAAATTGTAGGAAATAATTCTGATATCCCTTGCAAGAACAATTTTTTTTTTCAGACCTTAATTTTTTTTTTAAATAGTTAAGAGCAACACCTCAGCTTCTATTCACCTTTACCAGGGAATAGATAACAGGACTGAAACCAAACAGCCTCTGACTCAGGGGCAGAGTTTAAAATCTGCACAGCTGTACCTCTTGCTAATTCTGAACTACAAATGTCTACTAAGCCTATAGTATCCACCTTCTCTTTTGTGTGTCTATCTAGGTCTACAAGATCTCAGAGACTTCTCTTGTTTAGTTTGACTTCCAGTTCTGGCAGCTCTTGACATATTGTCTGTCACTCATTCTCCTACAATTGAGCAAACATGTATTTGTTAGTATAAATCTGCTCAGTGTTTTAGTGAGGGTGTGTAAAGCTGAAAAACAGTTCCTGGCCTCAAGGACCCAGCAAGGGAATGTGATATGGACACAAGTAAATATGACTCAAAGTTGATGAGGACAAAGGGGAAGTGTCTAGACAAAATGCTCTGAGAAAAAGGAGGAAAAGAGAGGGATCACTTTGAGTTGGGGAGTTAGGCAAGGCTTCATGGAGGACGTGGTGGTTTTTGGACTGGCCCTGGAAGGAGGAGAAAGTTAGGGGATAAACTCTGCCAGATCTGGTGGGTAGTGTATGCAAATTTACAGAGGTAGGAGAAATTAAAATGAGATAGAGAATAGCAGCAGCAATAATAGGAGGTTGGAAAATAGAGTTCATGAGGAAAATAAAATGAAATAAGACTAGAAAATAGGTTGGATCCAGTTTGTTAAATGCCAGGTTGCAAAGTTTGTATTTTCTCTTATGAACAATAAGAAGTCACTCAAGATAGTTTACATAGTTCAACCCATCTTTTAGGAAGATAATGCTGGAAGTAATATAAAAAAAAATGAATTGGAAAGTGGAGACTTGAAGCAGGAATAGCAGTGAGAAAAATGTTACAATTTGTAGTACAATTGAAAAGCAAGGAGGACCCACAATGGAGTGGTGATATTTATGAGTAAGGATTGGAAAGAATGGAGAAAAAGAACAAGCATTTGTTAAGCATTTACTATGTGCCAAATACTGTGTTTACAATACTATCTCATTGGATTCTCACAAGAACCCTATAAGGCACAGATTTACAGGTTACAGGTCCATATTACAATTAAGGAAACTGAGGAAACAGTTGAGTTTAAATGACTTGCCCAGGATCACAAAGCTAATAAATATTTGAAGCTGGGTTTGAATTCAAGTTTTCCTGACTCCAGGCCCATTATGTCACTCAGCATAAGATGGATGAGATGAAAGATTTGGGATCTAATTGCATATCATAGATGAGGAAGAGAAAAGGATTAAAAATGTTTCTGAAATTTTGAACTTGGGTAACTGGGAAAATGATGATTCCATCAATAAAAGTAACAGGTAAATTGGGAGAAGGGATTTTTCTTAAAGGGAAAATGATAAATTCAGGTTTGTACATGTGGAGTTTCAGATCCATCAAGAGACATTGAGGGAGTGAGAATAGTTAGAAATATAAGACTGGAATTCAGGGAAGTTAATGAGGCACTGGTTTTTTCCTAGTACACAAACTCCAATAAGTTCACTAATAACAGAAGTCCATCTTCAAATATCTGATAAGATCTATCCATTCATATATATGAATATAGATATACACACATATATACATATGCATTTATAAATATACATATTTAAGCTTGTTCCTAAATCAAGAGCCACAACTTTCTTAGAACCCTTATATATCTTCCCGAAGCATAGGGCTGGTAGGATTGATAGTTAATAAAATTGTTGTCTTGATAGCATCCTGAGCTCATTTTCAAATTAGAAACAATGAGTATACTACCATTTATTTATATTTCCATAAATACAATGTGAAAAAATGAGTTCTGTCAAGTAATAGTTACACATGGGTTTTTGGGTGTTCTTCTGTCTATATTTTCTATCAGTGGTTCACGCTTCACTTAAAAAACCAAAAGAATATGGATCCTGAGAATGTTTTTATTCTCTTGGTCCTAAATGTAAATATTGCCTCAGCATACTTAACTAGCTTTGTGACTTTGGGCAGGTCAGTCCTCTGGGAAAAAGAGAAGTTGGACTATGATGACCTCTGAGGTTCCTTCAATCTCTAAATCAATGATTCTATAACAGGACAGCCCTTATTTATAATTTCTAATTCTTAAAATGTTAACTGAATTCCCATTTATTTACTAGTTAGAAGATTAGAGAACCAGGACCTATCTGTGGTATTGACTCATAGATGAGCATTAAGGCATATTTTGATTAATTAGTAGAGATCCAGCATGGCACAGTGACTGGAGAGATGGCCATTAAGTCAAGAACATCTGCCTCCTATATAAACTGGCCAGGAGACAGTAGAGAAGTCTTTTAATGTTTGAGGGCCCAAATCATAAGGATTTGTTGTGGTTGCTTTTGAGGGGGAGGGGAGAGGTTTAAAAAGAATTATTAATCATTTACTGTTACTATTTTTCCACAGATATCAGGCACTATACAAAAAGAATGATTAGCCAAAAGTATGTTAGCCACCATTAAAATTAGATTGTTGCAAAGTATTAACTTTCCCCTCATTAGCTTCTTTGAGCTTTGGTTCCCTCAAATGGGTATACTAATTACTACATTACATGGTTTCAGAGCAGGTGCCATATAAATATGAATGCTATTATAGTCAGCTCATCTAAGACTAATATGTTGCAGAAAAAGTGCTGGCTTCTATTGGTGGAGGGAGTTTTCTCACCTGACGTTCACTATAACCAAGAAAACATGTGTCTGGATCCCATGCTTTCCCTAAATCGAACAAGTTAAGTCATAAGGCTTGAGGGAGCATCCAGAGGTCTTTTGGTCTGTCCTAAGTCTCTCAACACCATTTAATTAAAATCATAGGATCGTGCATTGTAATCTCAGAGGTCCTCTAGTACCACTTGCTTGTTTTATTTTATTTCCAACTTCCTCATTTTACAAATATGGGAACTGAGGCCTAGAGAGGTTAAGTGGCTACAGTCATTAATTATCAGAACTGGGATTCAAACCTAGATCCAACACCATTCCTACCACACAGTTCTCTCCAGTTAGACTAAGAGCTCCCTTCCTTCCTCATCCCATTTTGTACCTTGATAGTTTGGGATAGCTGCTTAATAAATGCTTGTTGATCATACATAAGAGAGAAAGAGATTTCAGTGCCTTTGGTAATCTATCCCATTAGTCATTTTCCAAAGTTAGGACACCCCATATAAAACACTGGGACTATCACTGACTCACAGAATTATAGTTTGGAATGACCTTGAGAGTTCATCTAGTCTTTGCTTCTACTTACTATGGAGGCCAAATAAATTTACTGGGGGGAAAAAAAAAATTAAGAGTCCTTAACTACTCCTCCCTCCCCCAGTTGTTGTTTCTCTCTCTCCCCAGCCCCAGAAATTACTTTGCATGGATTACATATGCTTCCCCAGAATACTTCTCGTTTCCCTCAGGCAAAAAATTAGGTCCTGGAGGGCCAAGACTATTTTGTTTCTACCTTTATTGCCCCCAGGGCTTAGCCCAGAGCCATTTTGAGGTTTCTTAAAGCCTTAGGAAAGTGAAAGGGATGACTGCCTAGCCCATTTTTATTTTCAGATTTCCAAAGATTCCCAAGCACTACTTCCTAACTAACTTTAGGATCTATTGGTACTGCAAGCATCTATTTAGTACTTGCTAAACAAAACGCTTTATATACATTGTCTCTTGATCAGTTAATTCACCAACCATTTATTAAATATTTATTTTTTTTTTTTATTTTTTTTTTTTTTGCTGAGGCAATTGGGGTTAAGTGACTTGCCCAGGGTCACACAGCTAGGAAGTGTCTGAGACCAGATTTGAACTCAGGTCCTCCTCACTTCAGGGCTGGTGCTCTAACCACTGCACCACCTAGCTGCCCCTATTAAACATTTACCATTGAGTAACTTTTAAAGTTCAAGAAATCTTAAGAGAGATGGATTCCTGTACTTTAGCAAAGGATATTTTTAAAGAGGAGCTCAAACAAGCTTTGGGCCACTGGAGAACCAATGAATTGATCCAGGGATGTTTAGCCTGGAGTCACTGTCTTCAAGTATTTTGAAGGCTTGTCTTGGGGCAAAGGGATTTAATTTGTTCAGTTTACCTCTAAGGGCCAAAGCTAGGAGTCATGGGAATAAGTTAAAGGTGTGGTTCTAGGCTTGATGTAAAAGACAAATTTCTTAACAATTAAAGCTTTCCACAAATGCTGCCTCAGGAGATAGAAGGATGGGGAAGTTCAGTGGTAAGGTAGTTTTGGAAAAGGGGAGGAGGGTCTCGGCATAGCCTGGAGTCAGGGGCAACCGGAGTTCAAACTTGGTCTCAGACTCTTTCCTAATTGCCTGCCCTGAGCAATTCACCTAACTTCAATCTGCCTCAGTTTCCTCATCTGTAAAATGGGGCTCATAGTAACATACCTACCTCCCTGGTTTTTTGTGAGGATCAAATGAGATAATCATTGTAAAATCTTCTGCGGTATCTGACACATAGTAAGTGATATATAAATATTAGCTGTTATTTTCAGATTCTATGTATGATCATAGGATGCTTTGCTAGCTGTTGAAGATATAAAGATAAAAAAAAATCCCTGCCCTTGGTGAATATGTTCTCTACCTGTCGATACAACATATATACAGGTGAATGCCAGATAATTTGACGAGAGGCCTAAAGAGGTATATCAGAAAAGGCTTACTGTAGGAGGCAGCACATGAGCTGAGCCTTTAAGAGAACTAGGGTTTCTAGGAATTAAGGAAGGATATGCCCTCAACATATGGGGGACAGACCGTGGAAAGTCCTGGAGGTGGGAAGTGGAATGCTAAGTTCAAGGAACAAGAAGTAGGTTGGTCTGGCTGGGATATAGTAAGTAAAGGGAAGTGATGTGAATAGCTAGAAAGCTAGGCTGGGGCCAGATTGTGAAGGGACTTAAATGTCACACTGAGGAGCTTGTACTTTATCTCAGATGTATTAGGGAGCCACTGACAATTCTTGATGAAGGGGAATAATGTGGCAAGATCTGTCTTAGGAACATTATTTTGACTTCTTTATTGGGGATGCTTTGGAAAGGAAAGAGACCCAAAGAAAGGAAACCAATTAAGAAGCTGTTGCAGTAATTGGTCAGAGACATGACAAAAGCTTGAACAGAAGTGGTGGCCATGTGAAGAGGTAGAAAGGAGGGGATGAGGAGGATAGATGTGATAAAGCCGGTATCAACAAGGGTGAAGAGAAGTGTGAAAAAAGTCAAGAGCTGAGGGTGACTCCAGGGTTTCAAACCTGGTGTATTGGAAAGATGGGTGTCCTCTGCAGAATGACACTTCCAGGTGGCAAGATATTAGTTTCATTTGGACAATAGATAGAGATGTTCACTAGGCAGTTTTGATGTAAAACTGGAACTTGGGAAGAGTTTTGGGGTTGGATCGACTTGAGTCATCAGCAGGCTCCAAGTGGTAAGAATTTCTTAGTTACCCAGTCTCCTTACTGTTGTGCAAACCTTGTCTGCACTTTGTAGCCTCACTAGAGGTGAATTACAGTTGGCCACTAACTAAAATGATCTTTTCTCATCTAGGCTTTGCTTCAGTTCAGTTTCTTTATCTCTTCAACGTATTTTTTAGCCCTTGTCTTTTCTTCCCCCGTTTTTTGCTCTAAATTTTCTGTTGTCCACATCCATCACAACTTATCATGGTAAAGTTCTGAGTATAAGATGATAATTATTACTACTGTACCATAACACAAAGAATCAGTAACATGAATTCAGATTTCCAGAATACTCCCTTTTAAGTATAAACAAAAATGTTGCCAGCTTTTTACTGTAGTAACTATTGAGTGTGAATATTTCAATCAGATAGTGATAGCTTAATACTGTCTATGAAAAAATGAGTCTACTTTATTTGCTGAGTCCCCCCATTCAGTATTGTACTGATTTTCAAAATTAGTTCTATATTGCCAATTGTAGTCAGCTTGTTTTCCACAGTGACCTTTCTAAGGGTCACTTTTACTCAGTATACAGCTGGATCTTCCCTATCAAATTTGGATAAATTGTTTTTCTTTCACAATTAAAATTTGCTTTGAAATTTTATTTTTGCTGTGCAAGATGTTGGTCATACTTCTCTAGATGGTTTCAGCTGCAAACCCCAATAAATATGCTTTTTCTTTCATCATTCATGCCAGTGATGAAAACATTAAATGGCAACAGACCTTGTGGAAGACTGTTCTCGTTCTTGAGACTGAATATATTCCATTCTAGTACCTAGAACAAAGTAGTCTTTTAATGATAGCCTGTTGAGGGCACAATAGATAAGAACACTGAGCCTAGAACCAGAGCCTCAAAAATCCCAATTCCTATGTGACCTCAGACATTTGCCAGCTGTGTAGCCCTGTGCAAGTCACTTAACCTTTCTTTGCCTCATTTTTCTTATTTGTAAAATGAGAATAAGCCTTGTCTTATGAAGATGTTGTGAAAATCAAATGATAATTGTAAAATACTCAGCACAGTGCCTGACACATAGTAAGCTCTACATAAATGTTAGATACTTTTATTATTAATAGTAAACTGATCAATAAGATCATAGCCAACCTGCTTAGGATACAGATTTTCAGCAAGTCAAGGGCTTTATTGAATTACTGAATAGTACAGAATAGTCTGAAACCACACCCCACCCCACCCCGTGTTTTTTTTTTTTTTTTTAATAAGGAAAGTAAAATAATACATTTGTTCTAGGAGGAGTCTTGTGACTTGTCCAAGGTCACAAAGGTAAGTGAAGTAAGCCAATGGTAAAAGCATAAACCAGATACAGATAGATGGACTGTGTCAGTAAACTCTTTCCTGTTGGGATATCAACCAGCTAGTTCCTCCTGTCATAGGATGCAGCCCAAAGAATCACACAAAGTGTCAAACATCACCTACCACGTAGCCTTCTTTTAGGTAAATTTAACCAGCTGATTTTTCTTTCTTCACATTGACTTAAAGCTTTATGTACTAGCATTTCTGACTTTATTTTTTAGTTATGGACAAGACCACGGCCAGTGGCCGAAGTCCTGCAGAGGTGGCTCAGACAGTCCTCACAGCTGTGGGGAAGAAGAAGAAGGAAGTAATGGTGGCAGATATGCTGCCTTGTTTGGCCGTTTCCCTGAGAACTCTGTCTCCTCGGCTCTTCTTCTATATCATGGCAATGAGAGCCAAAAAGGAAAGAAAAGCAAAGGATTCTTAGTCTTACTTCAGAGAGGCTCCATTCAAGACCAAGCACATGCTGCCTGATCTTGGTTTGGTAGTGATATGTGCAACAATTGGAAACATTAATTAAAAGGTCTAACCAGTGGGGAAAGTGGTAGGGCTGTTTGCTGCAGGTAGCCTCTTGTGGCAGGGAAAGGAATTAAGAAAATTATACTGAGCTCACAAGGGAAAGAGTTCAATTCCTGAAACATGCATGTCTTTAACTGCAAGAGAAATGAATGATACTAGCTAGAGACCAGTGATCAAGATACATATCTCTTGAAGAAACCATATCTCCTGGCACTTCCAAGTTTCCAATTCTGCTCTCTCCTGTCAATCAGTACAATAGAAAGAATATCAGGATTTCTGTTCATGGTCTGACAAACTTTGGCTTATAAAAAATTATAATTTAATTTTATGTTAATCTTCACAATACAATTCATCCTCATCTACTCCCTTTCCCCAAAGGCTCTATACATTTGAAAAACTTTCTTCTGTCTATTCTACAGAATTGTTCAATTGTTTTTTGGTCCTGTGAATTCTGGGATGTGAAGATCTCTGGATATAGAGATTGCTTCCACTAATCAGGCAATTTATTTTTGATAGTTGTCTTGAGTACCGAGAAACTTAAGTAACTTGTCCAAAGTTATATATATCAAAATTAGTATTACAACTCAGGTCTTCAAACTCCAAGGTCAGCGAAGGTCCTCAACATTATACTGCCTTTCATTCAACACTTTAGCAATATCTTTGTATTTAACCCCTATGATATTCTGATCCTGGATCTAGGAGCTTGACATATCCTAGATTTTATTGAAATTTGCAGAGAAATGCCTTTCATCCTCACCCAACTATCCATAAAAAAATATAAAATGGCAAGTAACAGAATACAGCAATAGAAATTGAGTATTGCCCACAAAAGTAATATTAGCCAAATGCCATGTAGGGGGCAAGAGCTTATTACCTAGTTATAATTTCTGGGAAGGAGAATATGGGTTGAAGGGGCAGGTGTTTTTTGGTTTGGTTTTGTTTTCCTGTCTCCCCCAGTCCAAGGTACCCTGGACATTCCAGGTTGTGCTATGGAAGCAAATAAGATGAGAAATAACTCTCTTCCTATCCCAGAATACTTGGAAACACTTCAATTTGCTGTCCCTAAAAAAGCCCTTATCATGAGGAATAACTTTTCCAGTTTTCTTCTTAGCAGGGGGATGAGACTAGCAGGTAAATGAAACAAACCAAAACAGTAATCTATAACCCAAGAGATCTGGCTGCTAATTACTAGATTCCTGACCCCAATTCTGAACAAAATAAAAATCTCCTGTAATTTTCTTTCTTCTTACTAATGGTGAATGTGACTATATTGTTACTGTATCCTCTTTTAGAGAATATCGAAAATCAAAAGCACAGCTGTACCTTGAACTTGTTTATCTACAATATTAAATAAGTACATTTACAAGTAGTAGGTGATGCTTTTTCCTCTAATGCTTAAAGCTCCATATTCTACTTGAATATAGATGCCTTTTTTTTTTTTAAATCAAGGAACAGTGAAGAAAGTTTGTTGATAAAAGTGGTTGTCTGGGAGTTTTAAGACAGATTAGGACTAGAAAGAAATATCTACAGATATTTATTGGAACACTGAACTTTGAGGAAAAGCTAAGAGTATAGATGGAATCATCAGAATAGCACTACAATCCATTACTCTGGTTTAACTTGAGGTAGGTTTATAAGGGGCTTGACCTGCCCACCATGTAACAGTTCTTTCTGCCATAATTTAAACCCCTGAGCTCTTCCTCATCCATCACTTATGCTACTTTCGCTTCTTTCACCCATCTTACATGCAGAAATAAGCATTCATTTTATTCCTTACCAAGGCCAATCACTTTCTGTACAAATTCTATCTCCTCTAACAGATTCCTTCCATCATGTCCACTGTATCACTTACCAAAACTGCTCTCTCCAGTTATCCTAGTTGACAAATCCATTGGCCTTTTCTCAATCCTCAATCTCCTGACCTCTCTGCAGCCCTTAACACTATAGTGTATCTGCAATATTTCTCCTTGATACTTTTTTCCTCTAGATTTTTTGAGACAGCTGTCTCCTGCCTGGTTCTACCACCTCTGGTCCCTTTTGTTGGATTGTCTTCCAGATCATACCTTCTAATCATGTGTTCCTCAAGAGTTCTGTCCTGGGCCCTCTTCTCTTTTTCCATCAGACTATTGTACTTGGCGATCCATTAACTCCCATGGGTTTAATTATAGCCTCTATGCTGATTCTCAAGTCTACCTTTTTTGCCCTTCCCTCTCATCTCCAACTGCCTTCTAGACATCTCAAAATGGATCCATCAAACTTACCATGTCCAAAACTGAAGTCATTATCATCCTCGAAAAACCTCCCCTCCTGCTGCTCCCTTCCTTATTTCTGTAGAGGGCAGCACCAACTACCCAAGCTCTCAGGCTCACCTCATTGACAACTCATCATCTCAACCCCCATCTTAAATTTGTTGCCAAAGATGGTGATTTCACCTTTGCAACATCTCAAATACACCTCCATCTCTCCTAACATTGCCGACAATCTAGTGCAGGCCCTCATCACCTCATGTCTGGATTGCTGCAGTAACTTGCAGGCAGGTCTGCCTGGCCCAAGTCTCTCCCCACTCCAATTAAATTTCCTTAAATTAGATCCAATTGTGGCTGCTTCCCATCTCCATCAACTCCCTGTAGTCTCCAGAATCAAAGACAAAATGTTCTGTTTAGCATTCAAAGCCTTTCGTGATAACCCTAGTCCCCTATCTTACTCCACTGTGTATGATCACTGATCCTGGCTGTTTCAAGAACAAAACACTCCATCTCTCAGCTTTGGATGTTCTCTTAGATTGTCTCCCCCATACCTACAACACCCTTCCCCTCCTCAACTCTGACTGCTGGCTAACTTTATGTTCCAAGGAATCCAAATCTCATTTTTTGCAAGACCGCAAACTCCTTGTAATTCCAGGTCCATCCCTCTGTTGGGTTATTTTCTATTCATCATATGTCACTTAATGTTTACATGCTATGTAACTCATTAGACTCTCGAGCTCCTTAAGGGCAGGTTTGGTTGTTTTTGTTTTGTATCGTCAGCACTTAGTGAATTGTTGATTATTCAAGCTGGAAATTAAATGGGTGAAAAGCTGAGCCCAGGCCCACTCAAGACTAACTAACAGCTTTAGGATAAGAATTTAAAAGGTTCTCTCTTGTGGTTCTTTAAAGTTGTTATGTTGTAAAATCAAAGGAAGAGTCATAATAGGACTTTTTTCTGATAGACAAAGTCCTTTGCTATTGTCTTTAGAAGGTGTAAATTCAGATGGGCAACTGCCCATAAATGAATTTTCTTGTTTGTTTATGGCTCATTATTCAGATTCCACAAAATTAATTAGTTCACATGCTCATAGGACTGATTTTTTTTTAATGACCCCTTGAATACCATTGACTTAACAATACAAAAAGTTGGTATTACTTCTGTATAGCATAGAAGCATGGTTCTGATTTTCTTTACTTGGTCATTAAATCATCATTTGGATCATAAAACTCTTAAGAGCTCTTCTACCAATTTCCACCCCAATAAAAGAACTTTTAAGAACATCAGGTTCAAGTAAGTTTCCCAGATTTTTCTTTCTAAACCCCGGATTGCTATTTACTTTTCTTCTCCACATCTTATAGATTGCAGTATTGTCACTCTTTCGTTGACCCCAAAATTAGTGAAGTCTTCCTATAGAGCTGGTTGTACAAGGTTTCTGGAGCACTGAAAATCATACATAAGTTTTATTAATTATCAGGAACAATAAATGATTCCTAGCAAATTTTCTTAACCTTCTGTAATGAATGAATGAATTGACTAGATATGAAGTCAAACTATGAAAATTGGAAAGTTCAGCAGAGACATTTACAAGCTGGAATAAATCCAGAGGCGGGTGACCAGGATGAGGAGACTGGATACCATGCCATACCAGGTTTGGCTAAAGGAACTAACATTAACTTGGAAAGAAGAGAACACTTGGAGGGAGGAGTAAAGGGATAGTGCAATGATAGCTAGCTGTCTTCAAGGGTTTAAAGAGTGTCATGTGAAAGAAGGCTTAGATTTGTTTTGCTTGGCCCCAGAAGATAGAATTAGCATGCATTGGTGGAAGTCCCAGAAGGGAAAATTTGAAGGGCCTTCTTAATTATGACAGTCATAAGTGCCATATGCTGCTTCAAAAGATAATGGATTTTCTTCTCATCATTGAAAGTTTCTACTTGTTCAGAGATAGAGAAGTCTACTGGCTAAGGTTCATATTAGATCGGATGAACTCTAAAGATTCCTTCCTACTCAGATTCTTGGTAACTGATTTATATGCATAAAGCTGGAAGGTTTTTATTCTTCTCAAATCACCAAAGAATAAAACTGGATTAATCCATATCAGTAACTCATATGGGTAACCTTCAGTTGCTATGTGACTTTGAACAAAAATCATTTAACTTGTGCCTTAGTTAACTCATTTGTAAAAAGGATATTTGCATAATTTAATAAGGTCATTTTGAGGCTCAAATGAAAATGCTTTGAAGCAACAAAATAGAAACATGAATATATTCTAAGATCCATCCTCCCAATACAAAAGTCACACTTACAGTTTACATTATCGTGATCTAAAACTAGTGTGGAATTGGGATAATACTTTAGTTTTATATTCCATGCCCCATCTCTAGAAATAAAAAATTAACACTAAAAATGAGGAACTGCCAGTTTAAAACAAAAAACAAAACAAAAAAAAAAACTCAATGAGAAATGGGATAAAATGGTTAATCCTCATATTAGGGAGCAGAATCTGCAGTCTAGTATAGCAGATGCCAGGATAAGATATTTTCAAGTTTCCTTATAAAATCCACTATATATATACATATATATAGATATAGATGCCAAGGACTAAAATTTCGGTCTTCCTGTTCACAAGTGATAATTCAATTTACTTGGCTACAGAAAATGTAAATAAGGTAGTGTTTCAGAATTTGGGTTATTAATAAAACATACCTTGTTAAGAGATGTTTGGAAAGAAGTGATAAAAAACAAGTACACCTGTTTACACAGCTTCTGTTTCAAGGGTAAGAGGTTTCTGCCTACCATCACTGACTCTCAGTGATCTTCCACTACTCAAGTAAAGGCCTATCTGCCTCAAACTACCACACTACCTGAAATTTGATTTGTGGGCAGAACATTTCTAAACCCAGCAAGTAGCTCTCTTCCCAAGTTAGGGCCTGTTACACAAACATTTGTCATTCAAGCAAAACAGGATTTCCAAGTAGGTTATAAGCTTCTAGATACCTGAGAGAGAGCACCATTACAACAGGATTTCAATTAGCTCTACAGAATCAAGCAGGGATTTATTGGGGATTTCTTTTCCTATGGCCAGTGGCAAATCATCTACAAAAGTTCACTGTTAAATTCAATAACTAAACCAACACTATTTTGCTATCCTGATCAACTCAGCAATTGAAATGTAAATGCTTTGGACACTGAGCTCTTGAGATAGGAACTTTTGGTATTTTTTAAAACTTTAAATCTAAAACACAAGTGAATCTGGCCACCCAGAAGAGAAAAAGCAGCTAACAAACTAAACAGGTATTTACCACCCAAGAGAAATGAACAGGAAGAAAAATCATAAAACAGCTGTTAGCTACAGCAGGAATTTCTAACCTTTTCAAGAGATTTCTTTCTTTCCCATTTCCTGGAAATCTTGAGATCCCTGGGAAATAAGAATAATATATCAAGACCAGAGAATAATATTGTCAAGAGTAGTGCCCCTTCTTCACTCCTTCACAAAACAAAGTAGAACCAAGAAATTAAACAAGCATTGTAATCTAATGGATAGGAACCATGGGTTGAGACTGCTCACCCCATTCACATAGATTTCACTGAATCGGAGAAGGCATCTCTCATAAACAATTTCCAGAATGATGAATACAAACAAAAGCACAACTTGTCACTTCGATCAACCTTCTTACCCTCAGCTGTATGCCACCATTCTAAAGCAGAGTCTTAAAAGTCGGTACATATAAAAGCATGGAGAGAGAAAACACTTGAAATGCTCATTATTTTAATGGTCAATAGCTTCTGGCTGGCTCTGGGTGGTACAGTTAAACAATATACTTGAAAGGTTCCCCCCTCCCCCAAAAAAGCATTTCACACCCCCCCCCTTGATATAGTTTGCTTCCATCAACATTCCACTGCTCAGACTTCCACAGCCTAGAACATGTCTTGAATCACTGCAGATCCACATTTTAGTATAATGAGCTGAAAATCCCTTGGTATAGCAGTGATTTTTGTCTTACTCTGAAAAATAACAAATATTAAACCAAACACCTTCCCAGTCTCCACTGCATTTCAGAGGAAAAAAAATGTTACTGTGGAAATCTTAATACACTGTTGTCTTTTGTGGTTTTTTTTTTCTTCTCTCTCTCCCTTTTCTACTGAAATCATACAGCATAAAGCTCGTAAATCTTCTTTACACAGTACACCAGGGCAGCGAGTGCTATTGTATTATGCAGTCTCTTTCTGTGCAGGTCATCCTTCCTCACCAGCACCACAGGAGTGGAGGAAGTGAGCGTATGCAGAGGCAGTCGGGAAAGTTTATAGGCATCATACTCCACTTGATACTTGCAGCAGGGGTCAAACTGCCAGGAGATTCCGTAGAGGGTGCAACAGGCCATGCTCAGCACGCCAGCAGGCAGGGAGATGTAATGGGAATAATCTAAGGGAAGTGCCAACGGGGTGAAGAGGCAGGCACTGCCTGCCAGCACGGCTGTCTTGTGCAGGCAGTTCCCAACTGTGATCCATCGGGCAGTCTCATCGCCAATCCGGGTGGGCTCTATAACTATGTATTTGTACTGTGCCTCCAGAGCCTGCTCCAACTCATACTCAAACTGGTCTTGGGCATTTTCTCCATTGTAGATTTCATGAACGATGTAACACTCTGTGGCAGACAAGGTTACCCTGTTAAGGAGGAGAGAAAGATGAGCCAATTAAACTAAGAACCTGGTTTGCTTAATTTCAACCATTCCAGCTTCACAGTGAGGAGAGTTGGGAGGGTGAAGTTTAGTTTAAATGTAAAAAGATCCAACACCTTCAACAAGCTTCCAGGGATACTCTAGAAAGAACTTAATTTAGAATCAGTGTTTAGGGAGAAGGGTTGAGGAGGGAGAGATGGACCCCAAAATTTAGTTAAACTTTCTCCTGCATTGTAAGCCAAATCTAGTTCTGCCCTGCTATGATAAAAAAAAAAGTGGGGTTCAGTTAAAAGGCTGGGGAAGGGGATGGAAAGGAAGAGTTGTATCTCTGCAAAGTGAACTTTTTAAACTAAATTTACTATTATTTAAGACATTACCCCAAAGGAGAGTTCTAGGCAGATAGTCATTACATATGGATAAAAGCAATGTAAAATTGCCCTCAGGTGCAAAGTCATTTTTGTCTCCAAGAACAAAGGATACAATAGTACAATTTAGTAGTTGGAGATGGAGCACAAAACAGCCTCCAGGCAAGGAAGTCAGGAAACCAAAAGTCCAGAACTCTTCAAAAGCTAGCAGTAACAACAGCCCTACTACAGTCTCCTTTCTACAAAGGCCCAAACACCTGTTCAGTAGTTCCAGGGACTTTAAAAAGGTTTGTTACCAGTGAAAATAGCAGAACCTTATAGATAAATGATAATTACTACAAATTGCATTTTATGTTTCAATCTGAAAGCTCTTTCTTGGAGAACTATTTTCTTCTTGAAGACCAACTAATTTGAATGTCCTGGTTTTCTGAGTTCTATACATGTCAGATGGGAGGGGAAGGGGGAAATGCAGGGGAAGGTATTATTAAAACTTGGGTTAACAGAAATTAGCCAATTACTCACCACCCATAATTAAGACCCCCAAAACATGTTCTTATAACTATAACTAGCAACCACTTATTGTAGGTTATTTCAGAATCATCAAAACTGGAAAGGATCATCCTTTGATTAAACTTCAGTCCACTTTGGGAAATTCTCTACTCTATTGAATTTTACAGGAAGCAAATAGCACCATATTAATGTCTAAGGAAAATTCAAGATAAGATATGTGGAGAAAAAAGATAAAAGTCTTGTGATAAAATCAGGAAAAGCTTCACTAAGGATATAATTTTTAAAAAAACTAATATTTATGGAAGTATTTTTAAGATTTACAAAACACTTTACAAATCTCATTTCACTTGATAGCTACAACAACCCTATGAGGTAAGTGCTTAGTATCATCAACCCCTTTTATAAGGATGCAGAAATGGAGGCTGAAATCACTCATTTCTCTTCATGGCCACAAGTTTCCACTACAACAGACACATCCAGACTGACAACACTGCATGATGGGCAGCTCACTTTGACATTCTACTGCTAGGCAACTCTGATTTTTAGATCTCCTACTTGGTGAGCAAAAACTTGCTTCCTTATAATTTCCACTCAATGGTCCTGGTACTTCAAAGCACAAGCTATAAAGACTAAATGATTCATTCCCCTTTGGCATGACAGCCTTAAACCACAGTCATCATGTATGCTGTCACTCTCCCCCACCCAACTCTATTATGAGTTAAACTGTCCTCAGGGACTTCATCTCCAAATCACATGATTTCCAAAATTGAACATAATGTTGAAGGTATGATCTGATCAACACAGGACAGTGAGATTACTACCTTCTTTGTTCTGGGAATTACATTTAGATTTGATACTAAGCAAGACTAGATTAAGCTTTTCTAGGAGGTAAGTCATACTTATACTATGATTTCATTTGTTTCAGCTCATTACTCCAGCTCATCAAGATTTTTTAAAGTCGTTTCTACTAACCAATATAGTCACTATTTCTTCTCAGTTCTTCATTATTATCTTTCCAAATTTTGATAAGCCTAAAATAAAAATGTTAGCAACAGAACAACACAGGAACAAGCAACTTAAGACATATACTACATTGGTACCAGCCCATCATTCAATCTAACAGCTTTTAGGTCCAACTGCTCGATTTCATAATTGAGCTTAATTATGCTATTCCTGTAACTTTGCCCTCTCCATCTTATCCATAAGAATAACCATGAGATTTTGTCAAACACCTTGCAGAAACAAGACATACTATTTACAACAGTTTCCTGATAACACCAGTCTACGGACTACTAATCAAAGAAGAGATTAGACAACTATGATTTTAATGTACCTATGCTAGCTCCTAGTGATCACTATTTTCTATATGCTAATAAATAATAAAGATTGATCTCTTAGCCAAACTGGCTTTAAAAAAAAAAAGTATCCTATGTAACAAGTTCTAAAATAAAAGCTATTCATTTTCTTAATTAGATATATGTGTGAAGACAGACTTTCTAAGTCTGCTATTTAATGTTATATATATATATATATATATATTTGGGGAGAGAGAATTCACATTGCCTCCAGAAAGCCATCCTTTATAACAAAGAATCTGATCTGATATTTCATTTCCCCCAAACCAGTTCAATTCTTTTCCTCTCCATCATCAATAAGAAAGCAATTATAGTCTAACATTACAGGATTTATAAAGTGGGAATGTCAAAGTACAAAGAGAGAGGGCAGATACTTGTGATTTATTGAAATAGTAGATTTCAAATGTTACTCTCAGTTAAATCAACTTTTTTAAAGGCAGAAATTGGCCTAAGGCAAAGTTAGTTTTAGGCTACTTATAAATTAGTAAGGGTAAACAACTTAACTCTTCCTACATGCTAACATCAGAATGAAAAATAGTTATTAATAGACTGATAACTGCTTCTAAAAGCATCCTAGCAAAGCTGTCACAGACTGTAAACTCCATTAGACAGGGTAAGAGAATAAAAGATACACAGCTGGCCTATTATAATAAGAAGCAGTAGGTTTGAGTTGAGTGTGAGAGCCTAGAAATAACCCTTTTATCCCAGGGAATGAAACTGATAATTAATTTTGGCTAAAATAGGCTAGTCCAGTCTAATTAAATTGTGTGCTATAATTCAATTTTGTATACTCTAAAGATGGCAATCCTGGGAATTAACCAGGTAGTAGAATAACTGCTGTGCTTTGAGGACAAATTAGTTCCCTGAAGGCAATTGAGATACATAAATATGATCAGACTGTAAAAATGCTTCCATTTATGTGTTGCCAAAACAGCTTGTCCATAGAGCAAAAATAACAGAGACTAAATCCTATCATTATCAGTTCTTTCTTGAGGGATAAATCATAGTTCTAAGAAGCAGGAAAAAGTCTTGAATAGAAGTATATGAAAACTAAGGTCATGGAAATCTCAAAACTTAGACATTTTTTCCTGGATTTTCAAATGCAACAACTAAAAAAATAAATAAATAAAAAGAGGTCCATGATTCATAGTGAGAGGAGAGAAAAGAGACCTAAGAAAATAAAGAAAGAAAAAGAGAAGTTGCTTCAAATTTAATTATGTGACCTATTTAAGAATATTAATCAAGACAATGTTCAAAATTCTAATACTCGAGTCAAAGGCTGAGAATCAAGAATCACTATTCCCTAAATTGTCAAGAACTCTCTGTACGCTCAAAGAAACTAAATGTCTCAAATACCAGTTTATTAAGATGTCTGACCAATACCTCAACTTCTCCAAATGAAAAAGTCTATTTCTTCCCCTGAAACAGTGACACTGATACTGTGGCAATCTAAGTGAAGGCTAGAGTCCTCAGGGTAATATTCTAAAATGCATAAAAATTTTTAAACTGGATTACAAAATTCAAATTATATTTAAATAGTCACCAAAACTTTTATTTTTTAAAAACTAAACAAGCTCATGGATGACAGGTTAAGAATTCCTACCTTAAGGGATGGCTCTTGGCAGTTCTGAATAGAATAAGAAACAGTTTGCTTTTTCTAAGACTACAGATCAAACCATGTAACTTAAATCATGTATTTTGCTTGCAAACTATACATCTCTGGTCAGTTCTCATTTTTCCAATTCTAAATTCCTTGCCATTCTTATCTATTCCTGGTGAGTAGTCTACCTCTATAGCTTTATGTGCAACAACCCTTTTCCCATCTTAGTTAATATAGAAAAGTAATATAAAAGATATTGACAGAATTATTTTCCCAGGACCAACATGTAAAAAAAAAAAAAACCAGGAAGCAAACAAGCTAATGTTTTTAATAAGCATCAGTTACACTCTGACTCTGGAAAGTTTTCCATCCCAGGATAATTGGTGCTCTCTCAACTATCTAGTAATTTATGACAGCTTTGTGATTAGGCATTCCTCTTTTTATTAAAAGGTTAATAGTAATTACTAACCTGTCCTAGACCACCCTATAGGAAAGCTATGTTCTATACATGAAAATAAATGTGTATAGTCCTTGTGTGTGTGTGTGTGTGTGTGTATGTATAAATAGTGCATAGGCATTGCCTCAAATTGTGATTCATTGAAGACCACTGCTTAAAAAGGCCAAGGTCTCTCAGCACCCAGGGCCATCTCCAGTCATCCAGATCTATATCTGGCCACCAGACCCAGAGGACTCCGGAGGAGAAAGTGAGGCAGGTGACCTTGCCCAGCCCTCCCTCACTTAAATCCAATCTACTTGCATGTCGTCATCTTTGAGAATGAAAGACAAACAATATATGTACACATAAATAATTAAATACTTCAAAAACAAATTAGCATTTCAAGGCAAATAGAATGGAAGCTGTATCATGCTTTCTCCCTTAGTCCCTCAAAAGCACTATGGGATCCACTGCTAATGATAATAGATCGTTGTCTGCATAGAGCCAAGACACAGGATTTATAAAATGTCAATAATGCAATTTTAAAAGTGAACTTGGAGCACCAGCCCTGAAGTCAGGAGGACCTGAGTTCAAATCTGGTCTCAGACACTTCCTAGCTGTATGACCCTGGGCAAGTCACTTAACCCCAATTGCCTCTGCAAAAAGAAAAAAAAAATTAACTTGGGACAGCTAGGTGGTGCAGTGGATATAGCACCAGCCCTGAAGTCAGGAGGACCTGAGTTCAAACTGTCTCAGACACTTAACATTCCCTAGCTGTGTGACTCTGGGCAAGTCACTTAACCCCAATTGCCTCAGCAAAAAAAAAAAAAGAAAAAGAAAAAAAAAGTGAACTTGATTTATACTTAAAAATAAAAGGTCACAAAATCTCAAAAGTTTAAGACAATGCCCACTGAAATGCAGCCCCATACCAGAATAAAATCCTCTATAATCTTCTCAACAAAGAATCCAAGTCACTACCTCCTGAGGGCAGCCTATTCCACTTTTGGATTATTACCATCTAAGGACACCTTCCTGTTCAATCATGTCTAAATTTACCTCTTAAATTTCTACCTATTGTTCCTATTTCTGCTACTGCCACAGATCAAGTCTAATCCTTTGACCTAATAAGCCTTTCAGATATTTAAAGACAGTTCTCCCTTCCCCCTGATCTTTTTTGAAGGTTAAATAAATTCTCTGACCAATTCTAAAATGCCATGGTCTCAAGTTGCTTCATCATCCTATTTATCTTGCTTTGAGTTCATCCACTTAACAGTTTCTACCTGAAAAGAAAAAAACTTCTAAAGTCAAGGAAGGTTCAGCTCAGCAGAGAAAGCCTCCCAACAACTGACTCTAGTAGCTCTGAGGTTGAACAAGTAAAACCTAAATGCTCCAGGACTTGACCCAAGCAGCAGACCTTAGGGCATGAGAGGCAATGGCAGCACCACATCTGAAGAGCTGAGAATTAACCTAGACCTGACTAGGAAGCAAGATTTCTTATGCTGCCTCTCCTACAGAATATACTACTCCCTACTCACTTCCTTGAGCCAGACAAGAGGAATACAATGTTACCAGGCTTGTAAAGCCCTTCAGATACCCAGTTCTGTGACTCATTCTGTAGCTTACGGGCCCACAAAATCTCCACAGGACTTGGTATCTCTTGCCTTTCTTGAACATTCTCATCTCTGCCTCCTAGGGTCCTTACAAGTCTGATCACATGCTATTGGAGGTTTTTCCTGAGCCCCACTAACTGTTAAGTGATTTCTGTCTCTTGAAATTTTGCATTGCTTTAGATCTATTTTGTATCTACTTCCTGGGGTCTACCAGGCTTTATTCCTTGCCCTTTTCCACCTATCCCAGGAGTATTTGAGGGCAAACTGCTTGATTTTTGTCTTTGTGCCTGTCTCCTTCCTGGTAGTAGGCACTGTCTGGTGAATCAACTGGCTTTCCAGAATTTTATAAGGAACAATAAAATAAAGATAAGTCAACATATTAAAGCCAAAGAGAACAAATAATCTGTCAGAACTCATTAGATCAGAGTAGACAGTGCATGTAACCACCCATTAAACCCACATTTTTAAAATTCTCTGCCACTACTAACAAGATTCATTAGGATTGCAAAGGCTGCCAAGATCATGCTGTTTGTTGATTCAGCTTTGAACTGTTGATACTGATTTTTCATCTTGCTTTAGCTAAGAAATGAAATAATTCCATTGTTCCACTGAGGAACCTATTTCTCATTTCTAGCCATCATCCAAAACTATACACAGTACTCTTTTAACACTCATATATTTATCACCAGACAAAATCAAGATGCAGTTAAAGCATTGCTTTACACTTTCCAAGTACCACCAGCCAACTTCCTCCCAAACCAATAGCTAGTTTGCAATAAAACATGTAACATAAAATAACTATATCTTGTTCCTGGAAAGTGGCAAATAAAAAGTTTAAATCTTTAGACTTCTGACAAAAAAAAAATCTAAAGGATGATATTCTAAAATGATTTTCACTACAGATATGAAATGTGTATTAAGATTCACCCCATGATTTTCAGTTTTTAAGTTAACATCTACCACATATACAGCTGTAGAAATGTCCATTAACACAAACATCTTCAAGAACCCCCAGCCTTCACTACCTGACCTTAAATCAGGTAAATCACAGTTTTGGGTAAATTTCCCCCTCTAGTCAAGTCTGTATTACCTAAAGGCTTTTACCTTTGGTACTAACCTTCCCACACTCTAGAAGCCTCTGTTTCACTTTGATGACTTTTTTAAAAATTGATTTCTTCCATATGGTTTGTATGGCCAAAACACAAGGACATTCAGTTCAATTCATTTCTACTATTGTCACAGTATATTGTTAATTCTTAATTTTTTTCCATTCATGGTAGAAATGGGGATGGGGTAATTTACATGCACATATACAAACAACTTTCACACTGTGTAGAGTTCTTAATAACATCTGGTTAATTCTGAAATCTGTTTGCATTTCCTAAATGTAATCCAATCCAAATAATGGCAAAATTGGTCTGAGGGGCAGTGCCAACTTGGAAACGAAAATTTCCCCAGGTAACCTCCTACAATGTATGCACTTTAGATAAAAGAGATAGCTGTGGATAGACTTGAGTTTCGTTTGTGTATGACACATGACTCAGCTTTCCAAGACCCAAACTTCCCACAGACCCAAAACAGTCAAGCAAATAGATCTCAAGTATTAGAGATCATGAGTCAGTTTCTATTAAGTAAGCTTGATCTAAACTCACACAGAAAACTGTTCCTTATGGGGCACTGAACAAACCAATGATCAAAGTATTTGTATTTTATGTACTGCAAGATTAAAAACCAGCAAGGCAGGAGTTATGTGGTATAAAGCCCAAAATATTAACAATTCAAACATTCCTAGCAACTATTGCATTACTCCAAATATCCCAACCTTCCACTCTTTAAAGGAACAATGGTACAGAAAAATATCTTCCTGTTTTTTCCACTGGCAACTACTGTGATCAAAACATGCATGGCAACTTACATGCTACTGAAACATGAGCAGATGTTGGGAAATATGAAGGGGATGGGAGGAGGGAATGTCAAAAGTGCTGCACATTAGTATTATTCCAGCTCTGGTAGGTCTGGAAAAAGACTTTTAGTTCCCAAGAATCAGGGACCATGTCTTTTGTCTACAACCTTTCTTCTCCAGGCACATATAGACTTTAAAACAATATTAAGATGACACAAATGAAGATCCACTAACTAAAGGCGATAATGTCACCACAGATCACGAGTGAAACTGGGAAGGAGACACACACAGTAAGGCAGTTGAGAATTTATTTAATCACCAGAACACCTCCTGAAAGGGGAGGTTCTACCCATCTTTTTCCTTTACTCATTCTTCTTTTTGTTTTAATTATTTCAGTTTGTTGATTGAAGAACAATACCTTCCGGTAAGTTGACTGGTTATAAACTAAGTTAAGCTTGACCTTTAATATCCAGATTCTTCACTTCTTTAATTTCCAGCTGTCTGAGCCCCGAAACCTGCAATTAGCTGACCATTCTCATTTCAGAAATGTCTGATTATACATAAAAATGCTTTATGATTTTTTGTTTAGACAGATAATGCACTCAAGATAAGTTTTACACTAGGTAGCAGTTTTTCAGAATTAAGATAAATTTTTCATCTCACAAATTGGTGAGACACCTCAACTTCCAACCCCAAACTAAAATGAACCCAAGCTAACCTAAATGACACATTTAACCCCAGGAATCTGAATACAGCAACAGGGTGCCTATTTCAGTAAAGTATGAATCTATCCTTTGGCTTGCTAAGCAGAACACAATACGGAACTTTTCAAACATCTAAAGGCTTGGGATTTAATCCTCTATAGTCATGAGCAAAAAATATATTTGATGTCTTTTCCAAATCAATCATGGAAAAAGTTCTACCACAAAACCACTTATAACAGTTCAAGAGTGTTTCTGAAGAGATGCCAGACTAGAGATCTCAAAGGTGCCTCCCAACTTTAAAATCTATAATTCTAAAATGAAAGATTAACTATCAGGACAGAAATACACCAACAAAGGAACATGAGCCAACTTTCGCAGGACTTGCCCAATGTGGTTTTGTTTTTAAGAATCCCTGAATTTAATGGCCAACAGATTCAACATGAACAGTAACCTAAAACTACCATTTCACCCAAATTAAATCAAAAAGTTCTAAATCAGTCTGCAGGTTCCATTGAGGAAGAAATCAAGTCTCTGCTAAATAAGGTGTGATCTGGAAAGACTTGAAAGTAGAATAGTTCCAGCAAAATCCTTGCCTCCTAAAGGATAGTATTTCTATAACATGGACTCCTAAGGCAATGGAGAGTATATATTGGGAGGTTTGTTTAAGAGATACCTCAGGCTCAGTAAGGAAAAGGCTTTAACCTTGGAAAAACAAAAATTGAAACCACCCTACAGCCCCATTTACCTACATATAAAACTTGTAACATTGTAGGCTTTTGAAGGCTCATAAGTAGTAGCTGCAATAACAGCAAAAAAGAACAGGGCACAGAAAATCCATTTTCAGTCAACTATGAAAAAGGAATCCCAAACAAATGACTATACTCACATTCAAACCATCACTGATGGAAGCAAACTCTTAAGGTCCCTGTGTAAGTCTAAGCAGCAAACATAGGGAAAGTAGAGCTGTGATCTGTTCCAAGTTGGCCCATGTATTGCAGAACACACAGATACCTGCACTGCTCTGTCCTAGATGTGCAAGTTTGTCTCAAAGACTCCGACGGAACAAGTGGCATTCTGTTTGGTGCTCTTGCAGCCAGTGTGCTGAATTTTACACAAGAATTCAGGTTACAGCTCAGAGTCTGCTGTTCTTCATTATAAACATGGTTGAATCCCTAGATTTAATGGAATATGTAAGAAGGAATTATTAAGAGTCCAACTAGAGTGGAGAACAAAGCAACATGCAAATAAAACCTATCATTTCACTATTTCCACCCCTCAATTACTCTCTAATCAGAGTAAACCCAGAATCTATAGGCATTATAAATGTGGCTTGAATAGCTTCTCTCAGGTGTACCATGATGGATACATAGAACCTCTAACAATGATACCACATATGGAAAATCAGCCTTTCCATGTTAAGACAATCTTCAGTGTTTGCAACTATTATTTATCATGTTAGGTTTTCCCAGTCTCTGTGCCTCACACACTACACAATGTTTCTTAAGAATTCCACCACAAACCAGAAGCCAGTCAGGTAAATGCAGCAAGTGGTCTTAAAAATGAATAAGGAATTTAGAGCTGTAATTTTAATCACTGCAAACCGGACATGGAACAAAGTCATTTAAAAGAGTCATAAATAGTCTACTTCAGTCATAAGACTCAATAACATGCAACCATTATAATTTATGGTGGTGTGAAATCAATTTATCTACTTTGCTGTGCCAGAGTAGTCTTCCCACCAGCCAAGCAAGATCTGTAGGTGTGCCACAGAAAGCAGCTGATAAGCTAGATCTAGATGGCAGTGTTATGTTTCTATTCCTGCTTCTCGAGTGGGAGGTGGATCTTTAGGGAAGCCGAGATCTGGTGAACTACTACCCAAACAAAACCTAATGAAAAGTTTACAAAGAAAACTTTAAATGGTAATGTCAGTCAAAACAAGTTATTCTGGAGGGGGGAAAAAAACAAACAAAAAAACAAACACTAAATGAAACCAGAAAATCAAAATGCTTCTAGGAGCCACCCGTTATTCTGTTAAAACTGTTACAATTAAGCCATTGGTTTTGAATGGGTTTTTTCCCCTAGATTCTTGATTTATTCACAGGCACAAATCATTCTTTGCTGCATTTTGACAAAACTTACAAAAATCAGTCAAGAGTTTAAAATCCTGACAATGTCAGAGGAAGATGGAACACAGCACCTCACAATATTTTCTATCATTTGTATATATTGACTGAGAGTGTCATTCTTTTTCCTTGATTCCTTTAAGTTTTCTAAACACGCATATTACAAAAGCACAAGGATCTGAATATTTCTATTTCTAATACCAACTATCAAAAAAGCTCTTTGACTTCACCTCTCTAATAAGTACTAATAAATATCAGAACAGCAATACAACACTGCCCCTTCCCCATCCCGTTCCAGTGATGGAGCAAAAATTAAGAGACTTAAGGATAGAATGTACCCCGGGGCTTCTCCAGCTTGTTTTCTTCACAATAATTAATTTAAGGCAACTCAAGCAAATCTCTCCTTTCCTTTCCTTATCAACTACGTTACCCCGGACTTAGGAGTAAGCATGAGACATTTCTTTTGTTTAAACACACACACACATACGACTAAAAAGTTCAGTTTTCCCGGAGCCAGACCTGCTCTATAAAGCAAGCATCAAAAACAGGAAAGGTTCTTCCGGAGCAGCTCCTACTAAGATTTCTGGAGGCAAAACTCAGTTTCCCCTGACCTTGTATGACAACTTGGCCGCAGAAAAAAAGGAAACGCTTTTCTGCTGCCCACTGGAGCCCGGGAGGGCAGGAAAAGGTCACTCGGAAGGGCGACCTAGCCAAGTTCTAAAAGGCCTCGGCCCTGGCAGGGGAAGTGGGGGGTGACGGTGGCGGCACCTCTGTTCACGCGGGATCCACATCTGGAAAGGGTTAAGGTCTGGCCCGGTAAACGTGCACGCTCTCACTGACCTTCCCGCGGCTGACCTGCTTCTGTCACTGGCTCTTTTCCTCCGGCCTCCCCACCCCCAGACGAACAGACCCACATGCGCACTCATACACCCGCGAATGCACACTCACACACACGCGCACGCCCCCCGCCGAGTGCCCCCTCCGCACCCACGTGGGGGATGGGCGAAGGGGGACAGCGTACAGCCGCTTGGCTCCAACCTTAGGGCCCAGGTAGGATTCCGGCACCCGCCTGCTGGCGCTCTACCCCTGGGTCCTCTCCATACTATCCGGGCAATACGCGGCCCGGACTTGGGCCACACATGCCTCCAGCGCCGTCCACCCCACCCTGCGAGGCGGCGCACCTGGGACCCCACGGGAAGTGCCCAAGGCCAGCCTTCGCAGCTCGGCTCCCCTCCGGTTTCTCTCCTCGAGCCCGGATTCCAGGCGCCCCTCAGAAGGCAGGCTAAGGGACCGAGCGGGCGGGGGGAAAGGAGGAGCCCAAAGAACTGAGGGAAGGGCGGGAGAAGAGGCCGGCGCCCGCCAGCCGCAATACCGCTCGGTTTCCTTTGGCTTCCCACGCCCTCCGCCACTGGCTCGGTGAGATCGGCGGCTCCCTTAGGCTCACCTCTCTCGGGCACTGCCGCCGCTGCTGCCCGGGCCAAGGCGCCTCCTTCCCCAAGCAGCCATCTTGGAGACACTCCGTTCGCAAATGTCTCCGCCAAGGCGGCCGAGGGGAATCGGGAGGACTGAAGGGAAATGTAGTCCGGCCCTGGGCACCGGGATAGCCCGGGGTGCGGAAGCCTGGATCAAGCGAGAACTACAACACCCACAGTGCATCGCGCCACCTCTCCAAGCGGCTTGCTCGCAAAATGACTGGGAAATGTAGTCTCCACCCTAAGAGAGGAGGGCCATAAGAGGAGTAAAAGCGTCTTTCACACCTAGTGCTTTTTGTTAAACTCATCCCTGCTCAAGGTGAGACTCCCGAAGAGTTCATATGTAGAGGTTCAGCAAAAGCTAGCTCGTCACTGACCCTGAGAAAGAGAATCGGAAGAGACACGCGGGAAGAGCCTATAAGTCCCAGAATGCTGTTGGGGAGGCGTTCCTACTTCCCCGCCCCCCTCGGTCTCCCGTCTCCTGCTTCCACGCTACAAGTCAAGGCGCCTTCTCCGGACTAGGCCTGGCAGCCGCTAATAGCGGCGGACCCGGCCAACGAGCGCCCCACCCCTTCCTGCTTCTTCCCTCCCGGCTGCGGCTTCACTAAGGGCTCGACTTCTCAGTCGCCCTCTCCTCGTAAGGCAGGTCAAGCGTGCTCTGCCCGAGAGAGGCTCTGTCCTTCACGGGCGCCTTTACGTGCTAAGGTCATTGAGAGGAGGGAAGCTGCATCCAGCCGGCCGCCCCTCCTTCCTTCCCTCCCTCCACCGGTTCATCCATGCGTTTTCTCCTCCCTCCACTTCTCCATTCAGCCGCCCATCTCCCCTCCTTCCACTCATCCATTCATTCATCCATCTCCCCTCCCTCCCACACATCCATTCATCTTCCCATCTTCCTTTACCTCCATTTACTCATTCATTCATTCGCCCATCTCCCCTTCACTCCACTTAGGCATTTATTCACCCATTCCCCTCCCACTCATCCATTCAGCCACCCATCTCCCCTTTCTTCCTTTAACTCATCCACCCAATTACCATCTCCCCTTCCGAGCATTCATTCATCCATTCTCCTATCTCTTCTGTCAACCTGAATTCCAGAGAAAACAGCCAATATAGCAAAATTGAGTTCTTTAATGAGGGCAAGTGAATTTTAGTTCGAGATGCTATACAGCAAGTGCTGGGGTAACTAAGGAGGGAACACAATTTATATAGGATATTAAGGCAAAGGAACTGGTCAGGCTTCACCTGGAAGAGGCCAGGCTGCAGGTGGAAGGGGTTAGGGACTTCTCTACATTTCACTCGGTAAATTGTTTTGTATAAGGAGCAAAAATCCATAGAGAAAGCTTGGGAATCTCTGGAGGAAAGAGTTTGGGGCATTTACAAAATTAGTCTGAGGCAGAGGGTGATGTCTGATCAGTCTCGGGCAATTCATAGGTCTGGGAATCAGGACAAGGTCCCCATTCGGCCCGCTGAGTTTGACACTCTTCCCTTCACTCATCTGCCCATCCACTCTTATTTCCTCTCATTTATCTTCCCTCTACACACTTATCCATCTCCTTTCATTCACCTATCCAAAAATAGGAAATAATAAAGACAAGGTAATAGGATGACTAGAATTAAGAAGGGTTGAGAAAGGCTTCTTTTAGAAGGTACATTTTAGCTGAGTCTTAAAAAAAAGCCAGACCCATATCTAGCAGTGTTTTGTTTGTGAGAGAACAAGGAGGCCGGTGTCACTGGACTGAAGGAAGAGTATGTGGTGTCAAGTCCTGAAATAAATCAAAACTATGACTTAAGAAATAAAGTCATTTTCTTCTCTAAGAAACTGAGAGAAACTGAGGCAACCACAAAATGGAGTTAATTGACTTGCCCAGTAGTCACACAACTACCTACCTGCATTAGTTGGGCTAGCACTAATAAAGTAGTTCAATGGCCTTTCTTAATGATTAAAGCCCTGAATGAGAACTGACAGGGTCTTTTAAACTAATTGTGTCTGAAAGTACATAATTTGGACCTCCCCCAACCTTCATAAACCCTGCCAAAAAAGTAATGTTGAGGTTCAGAAAGGAGACTGCAAGAGGGTTGCAAGCTATCTCAAAGGAATTTTTAGACTTGAACCCATCTATAAGTCAAGGGGCAAAGTTTATTGTAATTGTAACACCAACTGAAGCAGGCTAAATTCAAAAGGATTTAGCAAAGAATGAGGAGAAAGATAAATTTATAGGACAAAGAGAGGCCAGAGCTTCATGTTACTTATTTGCTTATTTTATGGCTTTACAAGTAGGCTTGAGGCTTGAGGGGTGGTTTATTTACTATTGTCAGGTACTTGGTTATTATTGACCAACAAATTATCTATCTGACTCAGTAATGTTGTAGGACTATCCTAAGGTCAGAAGACTTTAGAATCATTGACAGATTGTTAAAACAATGGCACTCCAAGGTCAGAGGACTTTAGGATTACTGTTGTATTTCCTTCACAAGCTATACCCCCTTCATTCCTCTCTCAAGCAGTTTGAACCCCAAATTCATTTGGGATAAAGGTTACATCTTCTGGAGCTGCTTCAGGCTGATAAGGGGTGTAGAGCTGGCACTGCCTAGTGGGGTCCAAACTGAGGAGGGGAGACACATGATTTGAAGGTGGTGGCAGCAGCATCCAGGATGTGCTGAATATTAGAATCAAGTTATCAGGTGATATTCAGGTTGACCAAGTAGTGGGAATTTCATGGCTTGGAGTCTGGAAGAAACAATTCTCACAAGTAGATTAGAATTGCAGGGGCCAAATATGAGTCAAAAATAAATAAATAAATAAAAGTGGAATTAGTATGGGGGTTACTAGTGTGTGGGATATTCAGGCCCTCATCTTAATAATCAGTACTTCAGAGACATCTCAAGGTATAGAACAAAGGCTTTATTCAGGAACTCATGAATACCTGGTGGTCCCACAATGGATCAAATAAGTAGTCCAAAGTTGGGAGAGCCAGAGCCCAGTACATCCTTGTGACTTTTATACAATCCAGAACAAAGTCCCAAGCCCACCCCTCTTTTCCTTTCCATACATTTTAATTGGTTATATATGCTTTAACTTTTCTTATTTAGGAACTAGAATGTTGAAAGTTTATAAATCAGACCACTTTCTACTTTCCCTTTCCACCCGGAAACCGAAAAACTTAGGCCTTCAGGCTTTGTTTAATTTAGTCTATAGTCCTGAGAGATCTTCACTCCAATTGTCTCACTCACTAGGGACAGTAACCAGGAACCCCACCCTGAGGAAGGCTGAGGGGGTAGATGAAGCTATCATGATTGTCTTACATCCAGACAGCTTTTCCTAGGATAAATACCAAAGAACATTTTCCCAAAATTCCTGCTTTTGTTTCCTCAAGAGAAGGGGCAATGGGTGGAAGAGTGATGTTATATACAGTAAAAAGATCGCTTAGGTGCCCTAGGGTGCAATCACACCATTATATTTAAAAGGCATTAAGCATTGGGTAGAGAGGATGACATGCAAAGTGGAGATAATTAACCTTAAGTGGGTATGATCTCTTTTAGCAAAAACAGCCTTTTCAGTCTTACAAGGGAAGGCTTTTGATCAATTAGTAAATGTGTCAACAAAAAAAAAAAAACCAAAAGCAGTTTAAAGCCCCTGAAAGGGGGCATATGTGTAAAATATATCTGCCAGTCCTCCCCTAGGTATGTATCCCTCCTCCCAATGGGCATCAGGATGGGGAGTTTAACAGCCCTTTCAGAATTTACTTGGGCACAAATTGGGCAGGCCTGACAGACTTGTTTGTTTCTCCTTGCTTATGACCAATGAAAATAGGTTTCACAAGGAATTGGAGAGTATTTTTCCCCAAATGAGTAGCGTGGTGTAGACCAAAGAGAAGTTTTCACTGGCTAGCCTTTGGGATTAGAAGTTGGTATGAAGGTATTTGAAACCACCAAGAAGGAGAAAGAGTGTACCACTTTCTTTAGCAAGGGCTTGTTTTTGAAAGCTGTATAAAATCGTAGGAGTCAAGGAGCTGGGGAAGCAAAGGTGCTATAGTCAAGGGCAAAGAGGCAGCAGCACAGGCAGCTGAATCTGCAAACCTGTTTTGCTTTTTGTTAGGAGTCACCTGCAAGTGGCTACTGGGGATCTAATTCTGACCAACAGAATAGATCTCTTCATGTGAGAGGATGATAACCATACAAGGAGACTTAAGAGGCAGTTGCATTCTCTGACTTCTTTCCTCTTCCTTCTTGCCTTCAACTTATTTCATTCCCAATTCCCAAGCCACATCTGTGTCAATCAAGGCTGATTTCCGAGGTGTTATGATTCACAGCTGTGAACTTTTGGAATTTTGACCTGCCTCTTCCCATTTAGGCATGGTCCTTAACACTTGGTCTGAAGTAAATCCCCCTTCTGTTGTTATTTACAAAACATAACAGAAACCTATGTCCATGGACAACTTGCAATAATTTTAGAATTTCCCCTGCATACTTAATAAGGGAATTTATTATTATTATTATTATTATTGCTGTCAAAAGTCCCCTTTCTTTCCATATAACTCCATTAGCACGCAAAACATGAAAGGAATATTTGGAGTCAGTATAGATGTTCACTCTGATTCCTTTCCTCCATTCTAAAACTTTTTTTTTTTTTTTTTGAGGGCAAAAATGCTCTGAACCAGGTGGGAAGTTAGAACCTCCAATGACTGGCATAGAGTGAGCTTGGAGACTTCCTCAATTAGAAGGGCCCTGCCCTAAGGCACCCCAAAAACACCAAGTTTCTTTGAGAGGTAAGCAAGGGGTCTGGGATAGGGTCCCAGAGATTGAGTCAAGACCCCTAGGACCTGGCTGTACCTTCCATCAATGTACAGTGTGAAAGGGTTTGGGGAGAGGGGAGAGGAGAGGTTAATTTAGCTTTCAGGATCTTAAAAACCTTGGCCTAATGAGGGACCCATTCCAGTGGAATTGTGTCAGGGCCTTGAATATAATCAAAGAGGGACATGGCATTAACCAAAGTTAGGTATAAAATCCAGGCATGCCCTGGAAAGTATGAAGCTGTTTTTTTGAGAAAGGTTGCTGGGAGTGGTAAGATGGATTTCTCTTCAAGTGAACCTGACATGGGAATTAATTCATGGCCCAAATACTTAGCAATGTGAGCCTTTAGACAAAGAAACCATCGCCTCAGGAGGCCAGAAAGTTAAGAGTTTTTATGGCTGCAGCCAAAGAAATCTCTTGAGTTCGGCTACAGATTAAGATACCATCTACATACTGGATAGCCAGAGCCTGTCCAAATATGTGGGGGCTGTCATGGAAGCACTGAGCTACCTCCATGTTATAGACATCTCTGTCCATGTTAATTGGTGGGGGCTACATTGCCCTGAATTTGCCCCTTCAAAGGCAAAAAGAAATTGTCTTTATGCAATAGTATGCAAAACAAAGTATTTTTGAGATCTAAAGTAGAAAACCATTGTGTGTCCCCTAGGATACTTATATTGTGCTCATGGTTTCTACTGACCATTTCCTCTGATTATAGAAATTTCCTATAAAAGGAAAAACCAGTGACATGATTATAATAGCAACAAAATAGGTCCTTCACAGGAAAAAGCATCCTTATCTCTGACAACCAATCATGCAGTAACAATTCCACCTCATTGCCAGACTCAGGAATAATCAGGTGGGAAATAAAGAAACAGAACCAGGAAACTGAGTCAGAAGAATCCATCCTTGAGCAAAGATTAAGATTGTCTTCCCAGCTCTTGTCCAGATAAGATATCCACCTGTGACAGTGCAGGAAGGCATCCCTCTGAATAACTTGGCATTTGTTTCAAATAGTGGTGTAATGCTCATTTTGAAAGGGCCTCCAAATGTAATGCTTCAGAGAAACTGAGGCAGTACTACAGATTAGAGATTAGTTAATAGCTTATTGATGGTAATGGAGAGTTTAGAATTCATAGCTATGGATGGGACTGAATGGGACTCTTGTCTCTATAGACTATGTAAGCCAGCCGTCTGGATCTCAGTGTATCCAGCACCAGAGAGTTTGGACTGACCACCATAGCCAGCTGTCTGGATCTCAGTACTAATATCCAGTACCAGATTGCTCCAACAATTCTCATAGGGCTCCAGTGCTCAGGGAAACAAAGAAGGAGAAACAGAGGACTGGGATTGGGGGGGGGCGGGATTGGAGTTCCAGGAAAGGACTATAAATTCAGTTCGGACAGGTTGGGGGTCTGAAGGAAGGATCATAAATTCTGATAAGTTTGGGAAGAAGCTAGGAGCCACTGAGTCTGGAGCCAAAAGATAAGAGGTATGTCTAGGTATTTGAGAAAGGCCATCTGGAGGTTTTATGACTCTTTGGATAACAGTGGTCATAACTCTGTAGCCCAATTATCTCAGTACTAATGTTCAGAAAGGGGGTGGGGTTTGTACCCAGGCAGAACAATTAAGGGAAACCAAGACTAAACAACTGAGACAGGGGAACTATGGCACAAAAGTGGATTACTGATTTAATGATCCATCAGGCAATCATACCCAAATTCAAAGCTTAAAAGAATATCATTTATATTCCCAATAGATTTTGTCTCTAACAACTAATTCTACTGGTCACAACCAAGGGCTAGATACATTATTTTTAAAAGTTTACCAGGACTCACATACATAGGAGATTTTGTTTGACATGATTTATATGTTTAAACTCTTCCTGGTGTGATAGTGCAATCATAAAACAAACTTACTTTAGGAACTATACTTCCTAAACAGGCTCATTTCTCAGGGCTGATGACCTTGCTTACCCTGATGATTTCAAGAAAACTAGCAAGCTTACAAATTAAGGAAAGTTTACAGAGACCCTAAGAAAGGGCTGAACTTGCTGTTGTCCACAGCTATTCTTAGTGTTTTCGTGGGCTGTGCTGTTTGATACCTCCCTCCACTCTGTGAAGGGGGAAAAAGGTGCTGCACATCTTCATACTTAAAGGTGAACTGATAAGCCTTTTGCCTCATCCCTCTTGTTCCACACACAGTAATTACCAATTTTAGGTTTAACGTGATGACAATAACTCCAAATAACTTAGTTGAAAATTTTAGAATTTTTCTAATAGCCAAATAGTTCTAACTATAATTTCTAGCAAAGGTGAACATACCCAATTCCCTAAATTACATTTACAAAATATTATAAAATAGGATTAGCAAGGCAAAATAAACTTTCTACCTTCTTTTAGTTGTTCAGTTTGTTCTGTCCCCAAGCTGTTGTAGCTTTGGAAGTTCTCAGGGAGGATTTCTAATCCCTTTAATAAGTTTCTCTAGAGAGAAAACAAAACAATTCTTAAAATTGAGATAGATTGTAAAATTGACTTAATTTTAGTTCATGAGAGTTCCTAAACTCTAATTAGATTCTCTGGCCCAGAGAAAGTGGAAAGGTGGCAAAGGTTCCCTAGGAACCTTGCTGAAAATTGCAAAATTTCCAACTGGAACCCCCAGTCAAGGAAAATTGGCTGCTCAAGACAACCCAGACAATTCTCCCAATTGCTTGGGGTGTCTCAGCTTGAGGATTGAGAAAAAAATGGGGGGTTTACCTTGACAAGGAGAGGATGAAGCCAGGGAAGACCAGACTCTTTCCATATGGGCCACCGAATTTTGAGGTTCAGAAAGGAGATCCCAAGACGTTGGGATCACAGACTGGTTTTTCGAGATATCTCAAAAGAATTTGCAGGCTTAAACCCATCTCCAAGTCAGTAGGCAAAGTTTATTGTAATTGTAACACCAATTGAAGTAGGCTAAGTTCCAAAAGGATTCAGCAAAGAATGAGGAGAAAGATAAATTTATAGAACAAAATTAGAGACCAGAGCTTCATGTTACTTATTTGCTAACTTTATGGCTTTCAGATAGATTTAAGGGGTGGTCTATTCACTGTTGTCTCAGGAACTTGGTTATTATTGATCAACAGATTATCTGTCTGACACTCACTAATGTTTGTAGGACTATTGTAAGGCCAGAAGGCCAGAAGACTACAATCACTCAAAGATTGTCAAAACAATAGCATTTTAAGGTCAGGATACCTTAAGATTACTGATGTATTTCCCTTAGAAACTTCCCTTCATTAAGACACTTCTGATTGGTGGACATTTTAAAAAGGAGGTGGATTAAGGTTATGTCAGCAGAAATGAGTTCTCTCTACCACTTTAATTTTAGTTAAGAAAGTGGTGGGTGAGGTTACAAAAGTGGACAATAGCGGCATGGAGATACAAAGTAAAATAATAGAACCCAGATGCTAATTACTTGGAGCTTACCTGAGTAAAAGGTGGAGGTAATTACAAAAGCTTGACAGTTAGCCAAGTTTCTACAGAATGTGAATGAAGGATAAAGTTATAAGGATAAGGGATTTAGACTCACATCTTATGGGGAGAGAGTAAACTTTTAGCAGCTTGATGAAGTCTTAAAAATAGAATTAAAATCAGTTTTCAATTTTAGACTTATAGCTCTCTAGCTACTTTTCCAGTCATACTTCCATCCAACTATCACTTTACTCACTCATCCTCATCTTTCTTGACCTTTCCATAGCATGTCATCTCTATTGACTACCTCCTGCATACTTTCTTCACTGAGTTTTAGTCATATTGCTCTTTTTTCATTCTCTTACATTTTTTGACC
The DNA here is from genome assembly GCA_023553655.1 of Myrmecobius fasciatus. Lineage (NCBI taxonomy): Eukaryota > Metazoa > Chordata > Mammalia > Dasyuromorphia > Myrmecobiidae > Myrmecobius > Myrmecobius fasciatus. The sequence goes on from JAJPUD010008997.1 coordinate 71,643, forward strand.
ACCCTTGAATTTCCTTTGTTGTATCTTCATCTCTAACAATGGGTGGTGGGGGTAGCTAAATGACAAATCACTTCAGTACCTTTGCCACAAAATCCCCTAATGTGGTCAACAACAAACAGTATGTGTACCCCAACATTCTCTCCTAGCCCCTCCTATATCTCTAGATTTTTCTTAATGAATCCATGGATTCCGGTGGGTTTAATTATCTTCATCATTTTTTCTTTTATATTATTTTTCCAAATGCATGCAAAGATAGTTTTCAACATTCACCTTTGCAAAACCTTGCATTTCAAATTCTCTCCCTTCTTCCCATTGTCCCCTCCCCAAGATAGCAAGCAATCTAATATAGGTTAAACACATGCAATTCTTCCAAACACATTTCCATATTCATCATTCTGCAGAAGAAAAATCAGTAATTATCATTTTTATGCAGATGATTCCCAAATCTATTTTTCCATTTCTAATTTTCTGAGGGCTTCTCAGACATTCCAAATATGATTCCCACAGGCATCTCATAAAGTTAACATATCCAAAATAGTACTCACCTTTCCTCCCTCCATGAATTTTTTCCCTCCCAACTTCTCTGTGTCTGGGAAGGGCACCATCATCCTTCTAATTTCCCAGATTTGAAGTCTTAAGAGTTAATCTTGACTTCTTACTTATATTTACCTCATATGTCCAATTAATTTCCAAGTCTTGCCAATTCTACCTATATACCTTTTTCATCTGTCCTTTCAACTCTCGTGGTCACCACTCTAGTTAAGGCACATATCACCTCTTATGTGACAACTGAAATGATCTTCTCATTGATTGTCCTGCCTGAAGAGCCTTCTTCCCCTTTCAATCTCTCCAACCTTTAGCTGCCAATAATTTTCTTGAAGTATAGGTCTGACTATATTACTTCCCAGGTAAACAAACTTCAGTAATTGCCTATTCCCTCCAGGATCAAATAAAGTTCTTGGGAACTTTTTAAAGCTCTTCACACCTGACTCTTTCCTACCTTTCCAGTGTACTTTGCATTCTGCTCCCCTCTATAATCCAGCTGATGAGGTCTTCATTGTTAGGTGTGGTTAGCAGAGGAATCAATAAAAATTAATCCCTTAAGTAAACAGGAAGAAGGTTCTGATAATGGAGATCAGTTTAGTTCTTTGGTTACACCTTCCAAAGGTTTATCCATTCAGACATCTGAATTATGTTAAGACCTGAGGCTAAAATTTCCCTACAAAAACAATTTATGGTCCATGGCTTTGCTGGTATATTCCCTTGGGTCAGCTCCCCACACCACTCTGCTATGTAATGTCTTTTCCCTTCCCTCATGCCATGTGGTGTCTTCCCTAACTCCACTATGAGGAGGTGTCTTCCCCAACCCCACTTCTCCTTACAGCTAACTCTTTTAGGGTGATAAGGGCATTTCCCATCCTCATGGGGTGCTCCCTTTTTCCTGGGTAATTCTGAGTTCCACTGAGGAACTTGTCTTTCATATGCTTTCCTACTCTATTTTATATTTACCGTTCCTGGTATCTATTGTATCCTTTCATTTTGTCTGTAATCTATTCCCCTAAATAAATTTACCTTTTGCCAAAGAGAATGGCCATTGTGAATTCTTCACATGACCGAAACCCATTTTTTGATGCCTGCCATCATTTGGTGATAAACCCCATATCATAGGTTATATTGATAGGGTATAGCTTTTAGGAAAAAAAAGCAGTAAGGGGGCCTGTCCCCCACTTTAGAGTGCTTCTGTTCTAACAATCTGTCAATGATTCTAAAGTTTTCTACCTTTAGTATCAATGATCCTGAAGTTTCCACCTTAGAGTGCTTTTGTTCTAACAATCTGTCCCTCAATGATTGTAAAAGGCTTCTGGCCTAGGACTATGATAATATTTCTTCCCTTAGACTTTAGGGAAGATATATTACTGATCCTGAGACTCTCTGACAGTAGAGTGCTATTGTTCTGACAATCTGTCTGTCAATGATTCTAAAGTCTTCTGACCTTAAGAATAGTCCTACAACTTCCTGAAAGCCATGATGAAAAAAAGAATCTAAACACTATATTCCAGGAAATCTTGAAAGAAAACTGCCCTGAGGTTTTAGAATCAGAAGGCAAAATCACCATTGAAAGAATTCACCAATCACCTCCTGAAAGGGACCCAAAATTAAATCCCCAAGGAATATCGCAGCTAAATTTCAGGACTATGGCACCAAGGAAAAGATATTGCTAGCAGCTAGAAAGAAATAATTAAAATACTGAGAATCTATAATTAGAATCACATATGATCTGGCAGCCTCCACATTGAAGGATCGAAAGGCCTGGAACCAGATATCCCGAAAGGCAAAGGAACTTGGATTACAGCCAAGAATAACCTATCCAGCTAATATGAACGTTATCTTCCAGGGAAGAAGACAATGATATAGGTGAATTTCACCTATTTCTAATGAAAAGATCAGATCTGAACATAAAATTTGACCTCCAAACACAGAACTCAAGAAAAGCATAAAAAGGTAAAAAGGAAAGGACTCTTGAGAACTATATTTCTACTATGGGGGTATAATTTGATATTACTTCGATAATATGAAAAAGAAAACTAGAGGGGGAAAGGCTATCATACTGGGAGAAAGAGGGAAAAGGTGGTAAAATAAGGTTAAAAAAAGGAGATAAAAATAAGGTAAAATCTCATGAAGAGGCAAAGAAAATCTAATGTAATTGAGGGAAAGAAAGGAGGGAGATGAGCATTGTGTGAATCTTACTCTCATCAGATTGGGCTCTAAAAGTATATCAGACACATTTGGTTTCACAGAGAAACTTGTCCTTCCTTATAGGAAAGTGGGAGGGAAAGGAGGAAAAGAAAGGGATAGACTAATAGAAGGGAAAAAAAGAAGAATCAGGGGGAAGGAGTAAAAAAGGGGGATGGGCTTTAAAGAGGGAGGATTGTTTGGGGGAGGTGGTCATCTAAAGCAAAATACTGAGGAGGGGGGAAGGGAGAAAGGGGAAAGGAAAGGGAAAAACATAACTTGGATAAATAAGATGGCAGAAAATACAGAATTAGTTATTTTAGCTGTAAATATAAATGGAATGAACTCTCCTATAAAGCGGAAACAGTGGACTGGATTAAAAACCAGAATCCAACAATATGTTGTCTACAAGAAACACATCTAAAGCATAGAGACACATACAGGGTAAAGGTAAAAGGCTGGAGCAAAACCTATTATGCTTCAGGTGAACAAAAAAAAAGCAGGGGTAGCAATCCTTATCTCAGATCAAGTAAAAGCCAAGATAGATATAATCAAAAGAGATAAGGAAGGAAACTATATTTTATTAAAGAGTACCATAGATAATGTAGCAGTATCAATACTAAATATATATGCACCAAGGGGCATAGCATCCAAATTCCTAGAGGAGAAACTAACAGAGATGCAAGAAGAAATAGACAGCAAAACTATAATAGTGGGAGATCTCAACCTTGCTCTCTCAGAATTAGATAAATCAAACCACAAAATAAATAAGAAAGAAATTAGGGAGGTAAACAAATTGTTAGAAAAGTTAGGTATGATAGATCTTTGGAGAAAATTAAATGGAGACAGTAGGTAGTTTACTTTTTTCTCTGCGGTTCATGGAACTTATACAAAAATGTGTTAGGGCATAAAAACCTCAAAATCAAATGCAGAAAGGCAGAAATAGTAAATGCATCTTTTTCAGATCATGACGCAATAAAAATCACATGCAATATAAGGCCAGGAGAAAATAGACCAAAAGTTATGTTGAAATTAAATAATCTAATCCTAAAGAATGAAAGGGTGAAAGAGCAAATCATAGACACAATCAATTTCATCCAGGAGAATGACAATAATGAGACAACATACCAAAATTTGTGGGATACAGCCAAAGCTGTAATTTTATATCTCTAGATGCTTATTTGCATAAAATAGAGAAAGAGAAGATCAATGAATTGGGCTTACTATTAAAAACACTAGAAAAAGAACAAATTAAAAACCCTCAATTAAATACCAAATTGAAAATTCTAAAAATAAAAGGGGAGATTAATAAAATTGAAAATAAGAAAACCATTGAATTAATAAATAAAACTAAGAGTTGGTTTTATGAAACAACCAACAAAATAGATAAGCCTTTAGTTAATTTGATTAGAAAAAGAAAAGTGGAAAATCAAATTGTTGGTCTCAAAAATGATAAGGGAGAACTCCAGGGCCAGATGGATTTACTTGTGAATTCTACCAATCATTCAAAGAACAATTAATTCCAATACTACATAAACTATTTGAAAAAATAGGTAAAGAAGGTATACTACCAAATTCCTTCTGTGATACCAATATGGTACTGATAGCTAAACCAGGTAGGGTGAAAACAAAGAAAACTGTAGACCAATTTCCCTAATGAATATTGATGCAAAAATTTAAAATAAGATATGAGCAATGAGATTACAGAAAGTTATCCCCAGGATAGTACACTATGACCAAGTAGGATTTATACCAGGAATGCAGGGCTGCTTCAATATTAGAAAAACTATCAGCATAATCAATTATATTAATAACCAAACTAACAAAAACCATACGATTATCTCAATAGATGCAAAAAAAAGCATTTGATAAAATCCAACACCATTCCTATTAAAAACACTAGAGAGTATAGGAATAAATGGGCTTTTCCTTAAAATGATTGGTACCATTTACTTAAAACCATCAGCAAGCATCATATGTAATGGAGACAAACTAGAACCATTCACAATAAGATCAGGAGTGAAACAAGGCTGCCCACCGTCACCATTACTATTTAATATTGTATTAGAAATGTTAGCTTTGGCAGTAAGAAAAGAAAAAGAGATTAAAAGAATTAGATTAGGTCATGAGGAAACCAAATTATCACTCTTTGCAGATGACATGATGGTATACTTAGAGAACCCTAGAAACTCGACTAAAAAATTACTAGAAACAATTCACAACTTTAGCAAAGTTGCAGGATACAAAATAAATCACATCATCAGCATTTTTACATATTACCAACAAAGTTCAGCAGCAAGAAATACAAAAAGAAATTCCATTCAAAGTAACAGATGATAGTATAAAATATTTGGGAATCTATCTGCCAAGGAAAAGTCAGAAACTATACGAACTAAACTATAAAATACTTGCCACACAGATAAAATCAGACCTAGTCAATTGGAAAAACATTAAGTGCTCATAAGTAGGCCAAGCGAATAAAATAAAAATGACAATACTACCCAAACTGATTTACTTATTTAATGCCATACCAATCAAACTCCCATGAAATTATTTTACAATTCTAGAAAAAACAGTAGCAAAGTTCATTTGGAAGAACAAAAGGTCAAGAATTTCAAGGGAATTAATGAAAAAAAAAGGCTGATGAAGGTGGCATTGCTATACCAGATCTAAAACTATATTATAAAGCAGCAGTCATCAAAACCATTTGGTACTGGCTGAGAAATAGAATAGTCGATCAGTGGCATAGGATAGGATCTCAGGACAAACTAGGCAATAATTATAGCAATTTAGTGTTTGATAAACCCAAAGACCCCAGCTTATGGGATAAGTACTCACTATTTGGCAAAAACTGCTGGGAAAATTGGAAACTAGTATGGAAGAAATTAGGGCTTGACCCATACCTAATACCACATACCAAGATAAGATCTAAATGGGTTTATGATCTAGATATAAAGAATGATATTATAAGCAAATTAGAGGAACATAGGATAGTTTACCTCTCAGACCTGTGGAGATGGAATAAATTTATGTCCAAAGAAGAACTGGAACTCTTAATTGAACATGAGATAGATAATTTTGACTGTATTAAGTTAAAAAGTTTTTGTACAAACAAAACTAATGCAGACAAGATTAGGAGGGAAGCAATAAATTGGGAAATCATCTTCACATTTAAGGGTTCTGATAAAGGCCTCATTTCTAAAATATATAGAGAATTGTCTCATATTTATAAGAACTCAAGCCACTCTCCAATAGATAAATGGTCAAAGGATATGAACAATTTTCAGATGATGAAATTAAAATCATTTCTAGTCATATGAAAAGATGCTCCAAATCACTATTGATCAGAGAAATGCAAATTAAGACAACTCTGAGGTACCACTACACACCTGTCAGATTGACTAAAATGTCAGGAAAAGATAATGACGAATGTTGGAGAAGATATGGGAAAACTGGGACACTTATACATTGTTGGTGGAACTGTGAATGGATCCAACCATTCTGGAGAGCAATTTGGAGCTATGCTCAAAAAGTTATCAAACTGTGCATACCCTTTGACCCAGCAGTGTTTGTACTGGGCCTATATCCCAAAGAAATCATAAAAAAAGGAAAGGGCCCCACATGTGCAAAAATGTTTGTGGCAGCTCTTTTTGTAGTGGCTAGAAACTGGAAACTGAATGGATGCCCATCAATTGGAGAATGATTGGATAAATTATGGTTTATAAATATTATGGAATATTATTGTTCTGTAAAAAATGACCAGCAAGATGATTTCAGAGAGGCCTGGAGAGACTTGCATGAACTGATGCTGAGTGAAACGAGCAGAACTAGGAGATCATTATACACAACAACAAGAAGACTATATGATGATCAATTCTGATGGACATGGCTCTCTGCAACAAAGAAGGGAGGTGGGGAAGGGAGAAAGGGGAAAGGAAAGGGAAAAATATAATCTGGGTAAATAAGATGGCAGGAAATACAGAATAAGTTATTCTAACTGTTAATGTGAATGGGATGAACTCTCCCATAAAGCTGAACAAATATTTTAGTATAATTAACATGTAGTAGACTTCCTGTCATCTAGGGGAGGGGAGGGGACTAGGGGGGAAAATCTGTAATGGAAAGCTTTGTAAGGGTCAATTTTGAAGAACTACCCATACATATGTTATACAAATAAAAAGCTTTAATAAAAAAAAAAAAGAAAGAAAGAATAGTCCTACAGACATTACTGACTGACAGATTGGTCTGTCATTGGTTGGTCAATGATAACCAAGTTCCTGAGACAATAGTGAATAAGACTACCCCTCAAACTTACCTGAAAGCTATAAAATTACCAAAAGACTAACATGAAGCTCTAATCCAACTCTGTCTTTTAAATCTATCTCCTGTCTCTCGGTTTCTTGCTAAATTCTTTTGGAACTTAGCCTGCTTCAATTAGTATTATAATTACAATAAATTTTGCCCCTTTGACTTGGATATGATTCAAGCCTGAAAATTCTTTTGAGGCACCTTGTGATACCAGTCTGCAACTTCAACCTTTTGGGGTCCCTTCTGAACCCTTCTGAATCACAGCTATACTATCCTGTCTGCTATTCTGTGAACATGACATTTCATCTTATTTCCATACCTTTTTATGGACTTTTCACTGAGATGTTCAATTACATTTTCATCTTTGTATCCCACTGGGCCTACCACATAATTGGAACATAATAAATGCTTATTTGGCATACTATGGGTATACAAGTGTCTTTTGTTCTTTAGGAGGACCATGACATTAGGAAAGTGATGTTGCAAGTGAGTTGGATTTTAGTGAGGGAGAGTTGTGCAAGGTTACCTGCTTCACTTTCCCTTCTGGAGTCTTCTGGGTCCATTGGCCAGATATAGATCGGGATGATTGCAGATGGCTCCAGATGAAGTGGGAAACCTTGGCCTTTTTTTTTTTTTTAATTTTTATTAAAGCTTTTTATTTGCATAACATATGTATAGGTAGTTCTTCAACATTGACCATTACAAAGCATTCCGTTACAAATTTTCCCCCCTATTCCCCTCCTCTCCCCTAGATGACTGGAAGTCTACTACATGTTAATTATACTAAAATATTTGTTCAGCTTTATGGGAGAGTTCATCCCATTCATATTAACAGTTAGAATAACTTATTCTGTATTTCCTGCCATCCTATTTACCCAGATTATATTTTTCCCTTTCCTTTCCCCTTTCTCCCTTCCCCCCCTCCTTAGTATTTTGCTTTTGATGACCCCCTCCCCCAAACAATTCTCCCCCCTTTAGAGCCCCTCCCCTTTTTTACTCCTTTCCTACTTTCCCTTCTATTACTCTATCCCTTTCTTTTCCTCCTTTCCCTCCCACTTCCGTATAAGGAAGGACAAGTTTCTCTGTGAAACCAAATGTATCTGATATACACTTTTAGAGCCCAGTCTGATGAGAGTAAGATTTACACAATGCTCATCTCTGTCTCTTCTTTCCCTCAATTATATTAGGTTTTCTTTGCCTCTTCATGAGATTTTACCTTATTTTTACCTCCTTTTTTTAACCTTATTTTACCACCTTTTCCCTCTTTCCCTTTTTTGTTTTTGTTTTTGTTTGATTGATTCTTGAAGTCTTATTGAGTCATTCACTTACATTTGTTCAATTCTTATTTTTAATGTATTGTTTTCTTCAGTCACCTTTTTTAGCTCCTTTTGTAACTGGCCAATTTGTTCATTGCATATTTTTTCCACTTCACCAATTTTGTTTTTCAATAAATTGGTGTCTTTTTCATATCTCTTTTGTAGGGCATTATATCCTTCTTGCACTGATCTCAGTTCATTACCCCATTTATCATCCAGCTCTCTTTTGAGATTCTTTATGCAATCTTCCAGGAAGGCCTTGTGGAAGGGGGACCAGGTCATATCTCCCTTTGTGGCTTCCTCTGGAGTTACTTTGCCTATAGGAACCTCAGGATCTGGGGTCTGCCCTTCTTTCTCTCGATAAAAGCTGTCTATGGTGAGAGCTCTCTTCTGCTTCTTACTCATTTTAAAGAAAGCTTGGGGTCTGTTTAAAGCTATAGAAACGGTGGGGCAGCTAGGTGGTGCAAAGGGGCAGCTAGGTGGCTCAGTGGATAGAGCACCAGCCCTGAAGTCAGGAAGACCTGAGTTCAAATCTGGTCTCAGACA
>JAJPUD010008998.1:0-15227 GCA_023553655.1 Myrmecobius fasciatus
GATGTAATTTCCCTTATTTTACCTCCTTTTCCTCTTCTTCCAGTGTTATCCCTTTTCTACCTCTAATTTCTTTTTCAGTTTATCATATCATAAGATTCATAAAATCACAATAAACATATAATAATAATCATAAAATCACAGTAATCATATGATAATAATCTTAAAATCACAGTAATCATCATAATCATAATGTAATAATCAATTCATAAAATCAACCCTCATTCTATAAGTATCTATAACATAAATATAGTTCTCAAGAGTTATTTTTTCTTGTTACCTTTTTATGTTTCTCTTGTGTTCTGTGTTTGTAGATCAAATTTTTTGTTCAGTTCTGGTCTTTTCAGTAGAAATAGGTGAAATTCTCCTATATCATTGAAAGACCATCTTCTTCCCTGGAAGATAATGCTCATTCTAGCTGGGTAACTTATTCTTGGCTGTAATCCAAGTTCCTTTGCCCTTCGGAATATCTGATTCCAGGCCCTTCGATCCTTCAAAGTAGAAGCTGCTAGATCCTGTGTGATCCTAATGGTAGCTCCCCGATATTTAAATTGTTTCTTTCTGGCTTCTTGTAATATCTTTTCCTTGGTATGATAGTTCTGGAATTTAGCCACGATATTTCTGGGGGACTTAATTTTTGGGTTTCTTTCAGGAGGTGATCAGTGGATTGTTTCAAGGAGTATTTTGCCTTCTGGGTGTAAAATATCAGGGCAGTTTTCTTTTATGATTTCCTGGAATATAGTGTCCAGGTTCTTTTTTTCATCATGGCTTTCAGGAAGCCCTATAATCCTTAGATTGTCTCTCCTAGATCTATTTTCTAGGTCAGTTGTTTTTCCTAGGAGATATTTCATGTTTTTCTCTATCTTTTCATTTTTTTGTTTTTGTTCAACTGATTCTTGAAGTCTTGATGAGTCATTCATTTCCAATTGTTCGATTCTAATTTTTAATGTCTTATTTTCTTCAGTTACTGTTTTTAGTTCCTTTTGCAATTGACCAATTACATTTTTTTGTTCACTGCATTCTTTTTCCATTTTTTCTATTTTATTTTGCAGTGATCTCATTTCGTTTCCCCATGTTTCTTCTAACTCTCTTTTAAGATTTTTTATGCAATCTTCAAAGAAAGCCTTGTGACATGGAGACCAATTTATGTCTCTCTTTGGGGCTTTTTCTGGAGTTGCTTTACCTTTAGGGACCTCAGGATTTGAGGTCTGTTCTTCCCTCTCTCCATAAAAGTTGTCTATGGTGAGAGCTCTTTTTGGTTTTTTATTCATTTTTTTTTAAAGGTGTGAGGTCTGTTTAGGGCAAAGGTGGGACAGCTGCTTTAATTTGCCCTGGGGCAGTTCTGCTGATTGAGTTATTTCAGGAACTGGGCAGTTCTGCTGATTGAATTATGTCAGGGGCTGGGCAGCTCAGCTGATTGAATTATTTCTGGTGCTTATCAGACCTGTTGTTTGATTGATTGCTTTAAGGTGCTGTGTAATGGCAGCTAGTTAGGATGCTCATCAGGGGTTCAGTGGTTCACAATCTATCCCCCTCAAAAGGCAGACCCTCCAAACCACCTGCCCACAATCAGGACAAATTGTTCCAAGAGGCCCGCAGAAGACTCCCAGGTGTGTGAAAAGCACAACGCTCCCACTCCTGTTCCGACTCCTGTTCCAGCTTCCTGCTCCAGCTCCCTGCCCCGGTCTCCCTGTGCTGCAGTCTGGGTTCAGTAGGCCACCCCCTGCCCCATTAAAACAGACCTGTTTTGAGGTTCTTCCAGAGTATCTTCTTCTAGAATCGTGTTGTTCTCCGGATATTGTGGATTTTTTTGCTTCAGAATCAGTCTAGAGACTTCATATTTTGTTGGTTTGAGGGGAGGTTAGAGGAGGTTACAGAGAATCCTGTCTGATCTCCGCCACCATGGCTCCTAATTATTACTTGAATTTCATTTTCATTGGCGGTAAGTTCACCCTTTTCATTTTTGATGCTGATGATTTTTTTCTTTCCTTTTTCTAATCAAATTAATCAAAGTTTTATCTATTTTCTTGTTTTTTTTAACAAAACCAACTCTTAGTTTTATTAATTAGTTCAATAGTTTTCTTAGTTTCATTTTTATTAATCTCTTTTTTGAGTTTCAGAATTTTCTAGCTGTTTTAGATACATGCCCAATTCATTAATCTCTTTCTCTATTTCATTCATGTAGCTATTTACAGATATAAAATTTCCCCTAAGAACTGTTTTGGCTTCATCCCATAGGTTATATAGTATGTTGTTACATTATTGTCATTATCTTGGATGAAATTATGGATTATTTCTGTGATTTTGTTGTTGTTCTTTGATGCGATTAGTTCTATGACTCATTTTTTAGAATTAGATTATTTAATTTCCAGTTGGTTTTTAGTCTATCTTTCCCTAGTCCTTTATGGAATATAATTTTTCTTTTTTCTTTTTCTTTTGCTGAGGCAATTGGGGTTAAGTGACTTGCCCAGGGTCACACAGCTAGGAAGTGTTAAGTGTCTAAGGACAGATTTGAACTCAGGTTCTCCTGACTTCAGGGCTGGTGCTCTATCCACTGCACCACTAGCCACTCCTTGAATATAATTTTTATTGCCTTGTGGTCTGAAAAGAAGCATTTACTATTTCTGCCTTTCTGCATTTGATTGTGAGGTTTTTATCCCCTAATACATGTCAATTTTTCTATAGGTGCCATGTAAGGTGAGAAAAAGGTGTATTCCTTTCTCCAGAGGTCTATTATATCTAGGTTTTCTAGGATCCTGTTAACCTCCCTAGTTTATTTGTTTGTTTGTTTGTTTGTTTGTTTTGTGATTAGATTTATCTGATTCTGAGAGGGAAAGGTTGAGGTCCCCTACTAATATAGTTTTGCTTTCTATTTCTTCCTGTAACTAGCTCAATATATTCTCTAGAAATTTGTATGCTCTACCACTTTGCACATAACCATTTAGTATCATTGCTACTTAATTATTTACAGTACCCTTTATCAAAATGTACTTTCTCTTCTTATCTCTTTATAAGAGACAATTTTTACTTTATCTGAGATCAGACTTGCTATCCCTGCTTTTTTTTTTAACATCAGCTGAAGCATAATAAATTTTGTTCCAGCGTTTTACCTTTACTCTGCAGCCCTCTGTGTCAAATGTGCTTCTTGTAGACAACATATTATAAGATTGTTTTTTAATCAACTCTGCTATTTATTTTTATTTTATGGGAAAGTTCATTGTATTCACATTCACAGTTATGATTACCAGCTCTTTATTTCCCTCCATTCTAATTTTTCTTTTTATATACTTTTGTTCTCTCTTTCCATTCTGTTCTTAGTAGTTTTTTTTTATCCACCCCACCCACTACCTAATCTTTTATCACCCTCCTCTCTTCTTTTACCTTTCTTCCCAAGAATTTCTACCCTTCCCCTCCCCTCTTGTCTTTGTTTTTAACACAATCCATCCACTACCTAATCTATCATCCTCCCCTCTTCTATTTATTTTTTTCTTAGTATGTCTGCTTTCCCTTTTATCCAGTCCCTTCCTTTTCTTTCCTCTTTCTCCTCCTACTTCTTAATAAGGGTAGATAAATTTTTATAACCAGTTGAATGATTTAAGTTATTCCCTCTTAGAGCCAAAACTGATGAGGTCAAACTTTAAGCAATGCTCATCCTACTCCCTTTATTCTCTGGCTTGTAATAGGTCTTTTGTGCCTCTTCATGTGATCTAATTTGTCCTGTTATACCTCCCCTTTCCTCTTCTTCCATCACAGATCTTTTCCCATTATTAATGGCTTTTTTTTGATATTATCATATCAGAGTCCATTCACAACCACATACTCTGTCCATGTGATGCCCCGCTCTGTCTGACCAGTAACAAATATAGTTCTCAAGTGTTACAGATATTGTTTTCCCATCTAAAGATGTAAACAATTTAATCTCTAAATAATATATATTTTCCCCTGTTTACCTTTCCATGGTTCTCTTGAATCTTGAATGTTTGTAAATTAAATTTTCTGTTTAGTTCTGTTTTTTTCAATTGAAATGATTGAAAGTTTCTTATTTCATTGAAGATCCATTGCCTCTCCTGAAAGATGATGCTCAATCTTGCTGGATAGTTAATTCTTGGTTGCAACCGCAGGTCCTTTGCCTTCCAGAATATGGTATTTCAGGCCATCCCATCCTTAATTGTAGAAGCTGCCAGATCCTGAGTAATTCGACTGTTGCTCCTTGATATTTAAATTGTTTCTTTCTGTCCACTAGCAATATTTTATCCTTGACCTGAAAGTTCTGAAATTTGGCCATAACATTCCTTGGAGTTTTTATTTGAAGGTCTTTTTCCTAAGGAGATTTCTTAAGGATTCTTTCATGCTTATTTTGTCCTCTGATTCCAGCATATCACGGCAATTTTCCTTGATAATTTCCTGAAAGATTTTGTCCAGATTGTTCTTTTGCTTATGACTTTTAGATAGTTCTGATATTCTTTCTCCTAGATCTATTTTCCATGTCAGTTATTTTTTCAATGAGGTATTTTACATTTTCTTCTATTTTTTCATTGTTTTGAATTTTTTTGGAATTGATTCTTAATGTCTCATAAAGTCACTAGCTTCCACATGCTCAATTATAACTTTTAGGGAATTTTTTCTTCAGCTAGCTTTTGTATTTCCTTTCTGTTTGGCCAATTCTATTTTTTTAAACAGTTGTTTTCTTTTTCCAAGCTATTGACTCTTTTTTTCATGATTCTCTTGCATAACTCTTTTCTTTTCCCAATTTTTCTTCTACCTCTCTTATTTGATTTTAAGCTCCTTTTTTAGTTTTTCCATTAGTTCTTTCTGCATTTGAGACCACTTCCCATTTTACTTTGTAGTTTTGCCCATAAATATTTTGACATTATTGAATTTTCCTGAGTTTGTGTTTTCCCTGTCACTATAATAGCTTTCTACAGTAAGATTCTTTTTTGTTTTTGTTTTTTTCTCATCTTTTTTGGCTTTATTCCTTTTTTTTTGAAAAAAGGAAGTAAAAAGGACACTATTTGTAGCTTCTTGTGCCTGGGACAACAGGCCCTAGCTATTTGACCTGGTGCTGAATTGATCTTACCCTGAAACCCACAGGAGGACCCTAGTGTCTGGTGCTGCACTGAGAGAGTGTGATTGGGAGTAACTGGCACTGCTGGAGGCCATAGGGTCTGACAATTTACTTGGTGCTGAGTCAGGATCTCAGTGCTGATGTCTGATGTGTATTGAGGCTGATATGATGTTCCTGTATTGGGTTTGTGCCTATTTCCCCAATTTACACTAAAGCATATAGTAGTCTCAAGGCTGGTGGCATCTATTTTCTTAGGCACATATAGAATTGGTGTCTATTTGTTTCTCCAGAGCTAAGCTAAAGCACATGGTGGTCTGATCTCTGGGGGCTGCCCATTTCCCTAGCTATGGAGAAGCATATTGGGAGAGGAAGTCTTGTTTTGACTAAGCCATTGAATTTAAAAGCCTTCTCAGTGGGATTATACTTGGGGCAGCTAGATGATATAGTGAATAGAATCAGAAAGACCAGTAGGATTACATTTCAGCAATAATATGAGTCAGAGGTTTATCTTTGATGCTTTGTTCCCATCACTTAAATGTCCCTAATTTCACCCTTAATATCTCCTCCAGGTGTCCAGAATTTTCATGATACCATTGGATACTTCTGGCCAGCTTTCCCTTCATGAAAGTTTACTTATCTTTATGTCCTCTTCCAAGGGACTAGCAGTTACACAGAAAACCCCATTAGTGCTAATGAATTGTCAGCCAAATTGAGGGAAGAACTGAAATTGGATCAGAAGCTCTGGGTTGGGATACCAGTCCCACCACTTACAACTGTGTTATCTTGAGCAAGTAATTTAACCTTTCTAATTCCAATATTCCTTTTCTATTCTAGCATTCTCAGAAGATCTAAGTTTGCATTAATAAATAATTATTTTAAAAATCCTCCCATTTATATTGTTCAAGAAATTAATCAACAGGTATTTAGTAAAATATATTATATGTCAGGCACTGTATTAGGTGTAGAGGAAGGAAGAGAGTGAGGGAGGAAAGAAGGAAAGAGAGAGGAAGGGAGAGAAGGAAGGAGGAGGAAGAAATGGAATAGAAGGAAGGAAGGGAGGAATGGAATAGAAGGAAGGAAAGAAGGAATGGAAGGAAAAGGGGAGAGAAGAAGAAAAGAAGAAAGGAAAGAAGGAAGAAGAGAAAGAAGGAAGGAAGAAAGGAAAGGAAGAAGGAAAGAAGGAAGGAAGGAAGAGAAAAGAAAGGATCCCTGTTTTCAAGAAGCTTAAAATCTATAAGAGCAGATGACATGTACATTTATCATTTTAGACAAGATAAATACAAGACAATTAACAAGTGAGGGCATGAAGAATTTGGCGATTCGGAAAAGAAACTTTCATGTATTTTATATTTAATTTTATTTGTTTCAATAAACAAGTTATTGTTTTCTCCCACCCACATACACCCTATTATCAAAAGAAAAGAAAGCAAAACCTTGCAACAAATATGCATAATCAAGCAAAAAATAATTTTGACATTGGACATGTCAAAAATATATGTCTCATTTTTTATCCTGAGTCCATCACTTCTTTGTCAGGAAATGGTTAGCATTACTCTCTGGAGTGGGTGAATTGATCAAAGTTTTTAAGTCTTTCAAAGTTGTTTATGTAAGGGATCAGTATCTAATGGCATTATAAAAAATAGGTTGGGATAAGATTATGAAAAGTTTTAAAGTCAAATAGAGTAGTTTGTGGGGTTTTTTTAAGGCAACCAGGGAGTTTGCTAGATAAGGATGTGGCATGGCATGGCATGACAGAGCTCTAAGCTTGGGGTAGTAAAGGCATGAATTCAAATCTTATCTCAGATCCTTGGATATCACATAATTTCTCTCAGCCTCAGTTTTCTCATCTATAAAATAGAAGATTGGCTTCAAAGATTACTTATATAAATCTATGATCTTGTAATCAGACCTGCACTAAGCAAAATCACTTTGACATATGTGATCTTTGCCATATGTGAAAGATGAATCAGAGTGGTGAGAGCTAATGCAATTAGGACTACTGCAAGTCAAAGTAGGAAGTGTTTGAGGGCCTGAATTGAAATGGTGGCAATGTAAATAGAGAGAATGGGTCAGATTCTAGAGATATTGTGGAAGTGAAAACAGTAAAATTTGGTAACTGATTGAATATGTAAAATTAAATAGAGTAAGGAGTCAAGAATAACTCCAAGGCTAAGAAATTGAAAAACTAGAAGAATGGCAGTACTCATAATAAAAATTGGAAAGTTTGGTAGAGGAGTGTCTTATTTTTTTTTTTTTTTGAAATTTGGAATAAGGAATTGTTTTGAACTTGCTGAGTTTGATATGTTTCTAGATCATCAAATTTGATGTATCTAATTGGCTAGATGATGATACTGAATTGGAATTCAGAAGAGAAAGTAGGACTGGACATACAGTTATCCCTTCCACACCTCAACTTTCCCTATTGCAATTTCAATATCATAGGTTGGCAAAAGAAATTAAAAGGGAATTTGGATGGAACTTTGTAGGAGCTTCAGACAACACCCAAAGCCCAGTAGATGACACAAAAAAATTTAGGAACTCAGAAATACCTAAAATATATGTATAGGATTATATAAATATCAACATTTTTATCTCTTAATATTGTAAACACTTCAGACAAGAAAAAGAAAATTTTCACACTTCCTTCTCTGGTAGGAAGGGAGTGCCAAAAAATCTTATGTGGATTTTCTAGATCACAGGGTACTATATTTCTAACTCCTATCATGTGGAGGGATAACTGTATAGATCTGGAAGTCATCTGCAAAGACATAGTAATTAATTTCTAATATGTACAAGTATCAGAGTGGGCTATTTGAACCCGGATCTCCTCAGGGTTCAAGTCCCTCTATCTTTCCAACACATCAAGAGTTCTTAAGGGACAAATGAAATAATAGATGTGAAAGCAAACCATAAATATTTTAAAATTTTATTATTAATAAGGTCTTAATAATCTACTCAAAAAGCACCATGATGTAGTATGAAGAGTGCTGGACCTGAAGTTATAAAACCCTATGTTCAATCTCACTTTTGACACTAGGTATGGAAATCTTAACCTGTTTGAACCTCTAGCACTTATCTAAGTTTATAATAAAATCCTGATAAAACCAGGTAACATAGGGCCCAAGCCAGTTACAATTCAAATTTTGTTAGGAGCAAGGTTAGTTCTACATTGAACCAGCCAAATGAGGGAGATGATAATTTTAGGTCAATATTGAGGAGTTCCTTTGAGGAGATAGGAATGATTCCCAATTCACTGTAGGTAGGCATATGGCGTGTCTCCCAGATTATCACTGAGTCTGAGAAGAAACTAAGAAAAAGTAATAGATTTATAAGCTGGCTTTTGCAACTAATCTTAAATGAGGCTTGGCTAATAATTAAATCCCCAGTTTAAAAGGCTTTAAATTTGGCTCTGAGTGATATAAAAGCATGTTTTGTTATGCAGATCAGCTTTTGGGGCTCTATGCTTAATCTTTCCCTCTTTTGACCTTTGCTGCAACAACTTAGTTCATTAAGCACAAACCCCACACTTTCAACCAGTTACACTTAGAGACTTTTAAAATGTAACTCTCCATTGTACTGATCTTTCTCTCCTTGCTGGGAAGACATGCCATGTCATTAGAGGTCTCTGACTTTGATTGTCATTGTTTCAAGAAAATGGAGCTTTTACCAGGAGGAGGCAGATAGATATGAGTTGTTAATGAATGGCAAACAGAGAAACTAGACTGATCAATATTTACTGTGCCTTTTGCAGAACCTCATTTGTTATCATCCTCCCTACATTGCCCTACAAATGCAGCTGAAACCAATTTTTGTCCCAGGTTTGGCTCTAGAAATTGTTTTCAGTTTCTGTGTTCCCTTAGCTTGGGCATTTTCTTCCAGGCTTCAGTTCCACTTACACAATCAAATGAGCAGCAAATTCATTTTAAAAGGAAGCTTGAGTTATACTTAAAATTTATGACCCAGTCCTCTCTTCTTTAGGCATCAGGTCAGCAGGAAGTCAGGTTGGCACCACGGGGTATCTCAGCAAAGTTCTCTCTCTACTTTGCTGGCTCCATTTGAAATCTATCCTGTGGATTTTTTTCCACTACTCATGTATTAGCAAAACAAAAAAACTAAAGCATTTAAAAATTTTCTGTCTGCAAAGAGATCATCAGATTTAGACAAAAAAGCAATGAGAGTTAACTGATGGCAAATACACCTCAGTAACTGTTTCTAGGTAGCACCATCCAGCTGAACTTTTGGTCATTTCATCCTAGAACACTGTATGGTCATCTGATCCAAGACCCAGCCACCATATTACACCAGGATCATCTGTTTGGACACATGAACTGCACCTTAGTCTCTTAAACCCTCACTTTTTTTTTCTAATTTCTAATTAAATAAATGTGAACTGCTTCTCTAAGGATCATAGATGTAGAAATGAAAAGGGATTTTAAATTCCTTTTTACAAAAGAGGAAAATGAGAGGCTCACAAAGCTAGAGTGACTTGTCCAAAATCACACAGGTATTAAATGATAGGTGGATTATTTTAATACAAGTCCTCCGATTCATTCCCCTGTATCACACTGTCTCTAAAGAGTGATGTATCATTATGGAGTAAACTGGGTTCTTTAAAGAGGAACCAACCATTAGACAAAGTGCAAATGATAATCTGGAGAAAAAAAAAAAGGCCATATTTGAGTGAGTATTGCCCAATGTACTATTCTTCTTGTTCTCTAGAACATAAATTTCTTGAGGGCAGGGACTGTATGACTTTTGCTTTTTTATCACCCAGGAAAAGACCTGGCATTTGGGGGATGAGAGAAGGACTTGACCTGTGATTTCTTTTTTGAAATAGGGAACTCCCGGTGTGAAAAGTCAATCCACCAATGCAGGTGGACAATACATAATCTTAGAGTTGCCTGGAAGCACCGAGAGGCTAAATGACTTTCCTAGGATCACACATTCTGTTTGTGTTAGAGATGAGATTTAAATCTAGGTAACAATAATTACAATATTTTAATATAACACCAACTACAGTAATCCCTTCCACATGCTAGGGATTAGGTGTATGGCACCCTCTCCCTGCTCCTGCTATCTAGAAAATTTGCATGTAACATTTTGGCCCTTTCATACTGGAGAAGTCTGAATTTTTTCTCTTTCAATTTTATGGGGTGTTTATAGAGCTTTATTGTAAGATATAGGTTAAATATTTGGTCACAGACTCTGTGTTGTCTGCTGGTCTTCAAGTATATCTGTGGCTTCTACAAAACTCCCCTAAAAATTACCATTTGGTTTCTTATGCCAATCTGCAATATGTAGAAACTGCAATGGAAGCAATGTAGAAGCTGCAATGTAGAAGCAATATGGAAGGGATAAACCAGGTACTATGCTAAGTCTTTAATAATTATCATTTCATTTTGTCCTCACAACAACTCTGGAAATTAAATGCTCAGGTCTTCCTGATTTAAGGAATCCTAAGGCCAGTTTATTATCTAGTATAGGACTTCTTAAACTTTTTTTTTCTACTTATGATCCCTTTTTATCCAGGAAATTTTAAGCTATTTCAGATATATAAGTATATAAAATAAATATACAAGTCTAACATATAATAATAATAATAACAAATCAATATAAATAATTTCATGACTCCCACATTCCCTTACATGACCCCATATGGAGTTTTAGAAGGTTTGATTTGCTATAGCATGGAATCTTCTATTATATAACACAGAATAAATGCTTAATTATTGCTACAAATATGATTGTGACAATCGGGGAGGCAAGAGCCTTTTCAAGTCCCGTATTACTTGCTATAGACTGTCTCTATTCTAAACATGCCCCTTTCTTCTATCTGTTCTTTTCCCTGTTCTGTAACCTTCCAGGAACCTTATTTTTTTTTCAAAATTTCCATCTCCCATGTAAGTTCCATGCTCTCAGAATATACGATGTGACAACTAGAATAGAGATAGAATCCCTGACTAAAAGTCAGGGGACCCTCCTTTCCCAGGTTTCACTGTGGATACTCTTCCTGACTTTGATCACTTTGCCTTTTTGCGACCAAGCTGATCCATCTAGAAGATGAAAATGATAACCCACAGCTCATATCATAACAATGTTTTTGTAAAACTCATGTAAAATATAAGATTATAGATATGAAAATGCTTTTTAAATGGAGGAGGGGATATTTTTAATAGCTGAGTTCAAATACATGTTCCTTGGAATCAAATGAATATTTATTTTAACTTCCAAAAATTTTTTCTCTTCTTAGAAAAAAATTAAAATGTGAAAGAATATAAAAACTCAAATACATTTCATTTTTTAAAAATGATACGGACATCTTTTAGTTTTGATATTACCTACATATCCTTATATATCACTCCCCATTTCTGACTCAGAGACTAATACCTTGCAACAAAGACTAACAGAAAAAATAGCCAACCAAGATATTAAGTTAGTTTGAGGGTGTGTGTAAAGCCCCACATTCATAGCTCTTGTACCTCTGTAAAGAAAAAAGACAGATGCATTTTCCTATCATTTCTTCAAGACCAAGAGTGGTCACTATAATTTCACATTGTTCAGCTGAATTAAGAAGTCTCAACATAGTAGCTACAATCCCACCTTTAATATATAATAACCTGATGACCCAGGGCAAATCACACCTCTCAGTGTTCTAAGAAGTTACAAAGAAGATTCTAACCTGCATTAAGGGAGTTGCCTTCTCCAAGAGTATTATTATATTGATTATATTACAAAGTTGGTCCTTGAGTGTTTTATCTTTTTTTTCTTTTTTCTTTCTTTCTTTTTTTTCATTTTCATTGTTGTAGTCCTTGTACACACTATTTTCCTAAAAAATGAAATTTTCATATAATTAAATCTGGAGTAAGTCCTACAGTTCTTTCTTCTGGAAAGACAGTATGGTATATTCAGGAGCATACTACTGAGGAAGGTGGGAGTAAGCATTGGTATAGCACCCTACAATGTGCCAACCACTGTGCTAAATACTTTATAAATATTTTTCTCACAACAATACTATGAGATAGGTTCTGTTGTTATCCCTATTTTACAGTTCAAGTGACTAAGGCAAACAAAAGAGTCACACAGCTCATATGTGTATGAAGCCATATTTGAACTCAAGTCTTCCTGAATCCAGACCAAGTGTTCAATCTACTGTACTACCCGTTGCCTCTAGCTATTAATCTTAGAGTCAGATAATTTGAGTTAAAATTCCACCTCAGACAACTTATGGATCCATGGGCATATAATGATTCTCTTATACTTATAGACTCCTCATCATAAAATACAGATTATAATATGGATACTTTTTACCTCAAAAGATTGTTGTGAGAAAATATAAAACATAATGTGCTGTATTAGATTACTAGCTATCTAGGGGAGGGTGTGAGGGAAGGGAGGAAGAAAAATTTGGAACACAAGGTTTTGTAAGGTGAATGTTGAAAACTATCTTTACATATATTTTGAAAATAAAAAACTATTATTAAAAAAGCATGATGTGCTAAAGAAATATAAGTTTTTTCCCCTTTACCCCTTTTGGCCAATGATTTGGTTTTGTTTCATAAACCCCAATGGCAGTATGATGAAGCCTATGGACCCCTTCTCAAAATATTGATTGTACATGCCTTAAATTTATAGTATCACAAAGAATATGAGTAACAAGAAGTTCCCAAAATCTTCCAGCATTTTTAATCATTTCCTTTGTAATCCTATACATTTTAGGCATACACAATCAATATTTTGAGAAGGGATCCAGAGTTTTGCTAGCTTAAAAGTGTATGAATTTGGAGTCATTTGTAAGTGATTATTAAATTTGCTTTTTACACTCTGTAAATACTTGGGTTTTGGTTTTTGTTTTTTTGAATTCTAACTCCTTAGATAAAGAACCCAGATATAAACAAAAGAAATGCATAAAACAACCTCTTAGGCAAATAAATCTTGCTAATTTAAGTTGCTCTATCTTAATAATTAGGTGATTTCTTCCTAGTTTCCTGGGCTAAACTTCAAAGGATCAAAGCCTCTGGTGTTCATTACTGTGTGATTTTGGGCAAGTCCCCTAATGTCCCTGGGACTCAGTTCCCTCATCTGTTAAATGAGAAGGGTGAACTAGATGGCCTCCAAAGTCTCTTGCAACTCTGAGACTATGACTATTTGATTGTAGGCAGCTCCCCTAATAAGCACATTTTAGACTTTTATAACATTTTATTAATATCCCATTTGATTCTTATGATAACTCTATGATAGGGTAGACAGGTATTCAATTTAATTCAATTCAACTTTTTTTTTTCTTTTTGCTGAGGCAATGGAAGTTAAGTGACTTGCCCAGGGTCACACAGTTAGGGAATGTTAAGTGTCTGAGACCAGATTTGAACGCAGGTCCTCCTAACTTCAGGGCTGGTGCTCTATCCATTGCGTCACCTAGCTGCCCCCAATTCAACTTTTATTAAGCACCTACAAAGTACAAAGCATTTATTAAACACTTACTAAGTATAAAGTGTTTATTAAACATTTACTAACTACAAGATCCCTATGCTGGACTCTATGGTTGCTGACCAAAAATGAAACAGTTCTCACTTTCAAGAATCTGACATTTCCCAGAGAAGGAAGGGAGAAGGGGAACAAAATAATTTATTAAGCTCCTACTAGGTACCAACAGTTTACTAAGCACTTTATGAATATTATAATACAAAGCTCACAGCAAACCCTATAAAGTTAGATGTTATTTCCCCATTTTATAGAGGAAGACAATGAGGCAGACATGTTTTAAGTAACTAGCCCAGGGTCATATAGCTAGAAAAAAATATGAGATTGCATTTGACTTCAAATACTACATTCTAGCCACCTACCACCTGCCTTTAAGTCAGAGGGGTTAGCAATTTGCCTTTACTTCCAAAATTAACTATCAGCCTGTATGGCCTCCTAACTAACTCCAGTCTCTACTGGATTTGAACCATCTGCTTGATTATAATTTGGTCCATTAGCCCCACTCCAACCCTTCCAATGTGTTTTCTTAGGAAAACAGTCTTTGATGGGGGCTTTCAATAGTCAGACTGACTACACCAGGGAAACTTGCATTTCATAAAGCTCAATAGACAGGACTTAATAAATGTGACTAAAACGTAAGAATTTGGGGAGTACATTATTAGTAGTAATATTGATATTAGTATTATCACTGTTACAAATATCATAACTGATATTTAAATAAAATTAAATAATTGTTACTTATATAATTGTCATTGTACATAACATGCTTTAATGTTTGGAAAGAGCATCAGAGCACAATCAGTCTTGAGTCTGACAAGAATAAAAAAAAAAGATATGAAAGGAGGTTTCAGAAAAGTATAACCTAAATACTCTAAGGGTCCAATTAAATTGAACTAGGCTGCTTGAATCTCTAAGTAAGAATAAGACCTCAGCTCTAAATCAAATTTGCTATTCTATGTTAGGAAGATCATAAACAACCCCATCAGTAACTACAGAAGCCTTCATAATTGCCTCACACTTCAGTTTCTATTGATTTACAAATGTCTGAAGGAAGCTCTGATATTAACCTGGCTCCCCAATCTTCAAGCTTCTGATCTCTTCTTTTCTTCCTTCTCTTCTTCTTGCATGCAAATTAAAAGCAAGGAGGAAAAACCTACAGGAGAACTTCTCCTCCAGCTGCTAAGGGAACATTAAAATATGATGATGCATGCCATCTTCTCTCTGGTGGCCTTCATACTAGTTGTCCCCAATGCCTAGAATGCCCAGCCTCCCCATCTCTATTCAGAGAATCTCTCATTTCTTTCAAGACCTGCCTTAAACACTGTCTTCTAGAAAAAGGTTTTCCTTACCCCCCCAACCCTAATTAGTGTCCTCCCTTCCTAGTTAATCTGCTTTTAACCTATATTCTAGTTATTATGGGTTTGCTCTATAAAAGGCAAAATGGGAAAGTGACTAGAGAGCTGGCTTCTAAAGCTAAGACAACATTGGTTCAAGTCATCTTTGACAGCTACAATGTAAATGACCCTTCATGTGCTAAAAAAACTCTAAAACTATACATTGTAGAGAAGGTACCACTTTGTGTTGGTGAAGATAATTTCCTCATCTGGGAGTTCCTTATAACAATGAAATCAGAAGTCTAGCTTCTCTCTCTCTCTCTCTCTCTCTCTCTCTCTCTCTCTCTCTCTCT
>JAJPUD010008998.1:15237-53536 GCA_023553655.1 Myrmecobius fasciatus
TCTCTCTCTCTCTCTCTCTCTCTCTCTCTCTCTCTCTCTCTCTCTGTCTCTTTCTCTCTGTCTCTCTCTGTCTGTCTCTTTCTCTCTGTCTCTCTGTCTCTCTCTGTGTGTATGGATATTTTCTCCCCTAATAGAATGTAAACTACATGAGAGAAGAGATTGTTTGATTTTGGAGGGGAAAAGGTCATTATATTTCCAACACCTAAAACATTGCTAGATACATAAGTACTTCATAAATGCTTCTTGATTAAGTGATTGATTATTTGAGGAAGCAAAAAAATAACTACTATCCCATATAACCACTTCTGCTAAAATATTTCCTTTACCCAGTTTATAAATCTGGGTCTTGTTTTATTTTTACTGTATTTTGAGAATTGTCCAGATACTGTGGCACACTATTGAGTATATATAAAATGGCTTTAAAATGACAACAGAAAATATAAATGAATAGTTTCATTTATGCTTCCATTTATTACCTCTTGCAAATAACTGTTACATAGTTCTCTAAGTTGGTCATCTGTCTTTGTTCCATTGGCTCCTAAGATAGTTCCTCACTGAATTGTTTGGTGAAATGGATTTTTCCCTCATGCTTTGATGACTGACTATTTCTGAAAATGAGAAAGCCCTTTGATCAATGAACTGTGACCTTGTCCCAGTGGTATTATAAATGGAAAGACAAAGGGATAATGTCAATGAGCCTGACACATTTCAAATCTATTGAGAACCAGATGGTTTCAGTGATTTCTTCTAGCTCTGAACCTATGATCTTTCTCTAGGTCTACAAGTTTTTGATGTTTTAATGCATATGCATAAGTCATCAGTGTTCCCAAATCACTATTGATACTGTATCTTTTCCCAGTTTCACCTACCATGTACCTTCACATTTCCCTTTGAGCCCACGACAAATTTATTCTTGTGATATTGCTTTGTTCTATGATTCATAGCTATCCAGCATTGTCAAGAGAATGCCGCTTATTCATTAAACTCCCGTGTCTCCTTGTTACCTTCAGAATCAATTACAAATTCTTCTTTTTGACTTTCAAAATCCTTTGTAATCTATCCCTCTTTACTTCTCCCATCTTCTTTTAAATTATGCCCTCCCGGGGGGGGGGGGGCGGAGCCAAGATGGTGGAGTGAAAAGGTGACTTTCTGCCTCTCCTCTGATCTTCTCTCAAATCAACAATAAAATAAGTCTCTGAACTGATCTTCAAGTCAACGAACTCAGAAATATTTGGACACTGATCTCTGGATAACTTCATATCAGGTTAGTCTGACTCAGACAGAGAGATAAATAGACAACTCCTGTGTAGGCCGGAAGTGAGGGTGGGACTCAGCTCAGCTCATCGTGGCAGAAATTCCAAACTCCAAACTCCAAATTCCAAACACCTGGAGTTTATCTGAGGCACACTGGACACTCTGCCATGATTGGGGGCAGGTGTTCTGGCAGACTTGCCTTGTTTAAGGAGTAATTCTGACTTAGTCCTAGCCCCCAATGGCCCAGCACCTTAAGTCAACTCGCCGAAGTGCCCCAGGGCAAAGCTTTTTAGCCGCTGTTTTTTTTTCCCTACCATAAAGAGATATCCACGCTGTCTAAAAAAGAAAATGAAAAAGCAAAAGAGAGCTCTCACCATAGACAGCTTTTATAAAGAGAAAGAAGAGATGACCCCAGATCCAGAGGTTCCTTTAGATAAAACTCAAGAGAAAATCAACAAGGACCATCATTGGTCCCCTTTTCAAAAGGCCTTTCTGGAACATTGCATAAAGAACCTCAAAAGAGAGTTGGAGGACAAATGGGAAAATAAACTGAAATCAGTGCAAGGAGGATACAATATCTTCCAAGAAGGATATGATGTCCGGCAAAAGAGATATGAAAAAGACACCAATTTATTGAAAAATAAAATTAGTGAAGTGGAAAAAGAGTGCAATGAACAAAAAAATTCAATTGCCCAGTTACAAAAGGAGCTTAAAAAGGTAACTGAAGAAAACAACACTTTAAAAATAAGAATTGAACAAATGCAAGTGAATGACTCAATAAGACTTCAAGAATCAGTCAAACAAAAACAAAAAAATGAAAAATTAGAAGAAAATATGAAATATCTCCTAGTAAAAACAACTGACTTGGAAAATAGAACTAGGAGAGACAATCTAAGGATTATAGAACTTCTGAAAGCCATGATGAAAAAAAGAATCTAAACACTATCTTCCAGGAAATCCTGAAAGAAAACTGCCCTGAGATTGTACAATCAGAAGGCAAAATCACCATTGAAAGAATTCACCAATCACCTTCTGAAAGAGACCCCAAAATTAAGACCCTAAGGAATATCGTGGCTAAATTTCAGGACTATAGCACCAAGGAACAGATTCTGCTAGCAGCTAGAAAGAAACAATTCAAATACTGAGGATCAATAATTAGAATCACACAGGCTCTGTCAGCCTCCACACTGAAGGATCGAAGGGCCTGGAACCAGATATTCCGAAGGGCAAAGGAACTTGGATTACAACCAAGAATAACCTATCCAGCTAGAATGAGCATTAACCTCCAGGGAAGAAGATGGTCATTCAATGATATAGGTGAATTTCACCTATTTCTAATGAAAAGACCGGATCTGAACAAAAAATTTGACATCCAAACACAGAACTCAAGAGATGCATAAAAAGGTAAAAAGGAAAGGACTCTTGAGAACTTTATTTTTACTATGGGGATACTTAAAGTTTGGGGGTATAATTAAGTAGATATTACTTTGATAATATGAAAAAGAGAACTAGAGGGGGAAAGGTTGTCATACTGGGGAAAAGAGGGGAAAAGTGGTAAAAATAAAATCTAAAAAAAAGGAGGTAAAAACAAGGTAAAATCCCTTGAAGAGGTAAAGAAAACCAAATATAATTGAGAGAAAGAGGGTAGGGAGTTGAGCATTGTGTAAATCTTACTCTCATCAGGTTGGGCTCTAAAAGTGTATATCGGACATTGGATTTCACATAGAAACTTGTCTGTTACTAGAGAGAAGTGGGAGGGAAAGGAGAAAAAGAAAGGGATAAACTAATAGAAGGGAAAATAGAAGAATCAGGGGAAAGGAGTAAAAACAGGGGGAAGGGATCTAAAGGGTGGAGTATTGTTTGGGGGAGGGGGTCATCAAAAGCAAAGTACTGAGGAGGGGGGAAGGGAGAAAGGGGAAAGGAAAGGGAAAAACAAAAGTTGGGTAAATAAGATGGCAGGAAATAAAGAATTAGTTATTCTATCTGTGAATGTGAATGGGATGAACTCTCCCATAAAGCGGAAGTGGATATCAGACTGGATTAAAAACCAGAATCCCACAATATGCTGTCTACAAGAAACACATCTAAAACATAGTGACACATATAGGATGAAGGTAAAGGCTGGAGCAGGACCTATTATGCTTCAGGTGAACAAAAAAAAAAAGCAGGGGTAGCAATCCTTATCTCAGATCAAGTAAAAGCCAAGATAGATCTAATCAAAAGAGATAAGGAAGGAAACTATATTTTATTAAAGGGTACCATAGATAATGTAGCAATATCAATACTAAATATATACGCACCAAGTGCAATAGCATCCAAATTCCTAGGGGAGAAATTAAGAGAGATGCAAGAAGAAATAGACAGCCAAACGATACTAGTGGGGGATCTCAACCTTGCTCTCTCAGAATTAGATAAATCAAACCACAAAATAAACAAGAAAGAAACTAGGGAGATAAACCAATTGTTAGAAACGTTAGGTATGATAGATCTATGGAGAAAGTTGAATGGAGACAGTAGGGAGTTTACTTTTTTCTCAGCAGTCCATGGAACCTATACAAAAATTGACCATGTGTTAGGGCATAAAAACCTCAAAATCAAATGCAGAAAGGCAGAAATAGTAAATGCATCCTTTTCAGATCATGATGCAATAAAAATCACATGCAATATAAGGCCAGGAGAAAATAAACCAAAAGTTAATTGGAAATTAAATAATCTAATCCTGAAGAATGAATGGGTGAAAGAGCAAATCATAAACAAAATCAATAATTTCATCCAGGAGAATGACAATAAGGAGACAACATACCAAAATTTGTGGGATACGGCTAAAGCGGTTATAAGGGGCAATTTTATATCTCTAGATGCTTACTTGCATAAAATAGAGAAAGATAAGATCAACAAATTGGGCTTATAAAAAAAACTAGAAAAAGAACAAATTAAAAACCCTCAATTAAATACCAAATTGGAAATTCTAAAAGTAAAAGGAGAAATTAATAAAATTGAAAATAAGAAAACTATTGATAAATAAAACTAAGAGTTGGTTCTATGAAAAAACTAACACAATAGATAAGCCTTTAGTTAATTTGATGAGAAAAAGGAAAGAGGAAAATCAAATTGTTAGTCTCAAGAATGATAAGGGAGAACTTTCCTCCAATGAAGAGGAAATTAGAGCAATAATTAGGAGTTACTTTGCCCAACTTTATGCCAGTAAGTTTGATAATCTAAATGAAATGGAGGAATATCTACAAAAATATAGATTGACCAGGTTAACAGAAGAGGATATAAATTATTTAAATAGCCCCATATCAGAAAAAGAAATAGAACAAGCTATTAACCAACTCCCTAAGAAAAAATCTCCAGGGCCAGATGGATTTACATGTGAATTCTACCAAACAGTCAAAGAACAATTAATTCCAATACTACACAAACTATTTGAGAAAATAGGGACAGAAGGTATACTGCCAGAATCCTTCTATGAGACCGATATGGTGCTGATAGCTAAACCAGGTAGGGTGAAAACAGAGAAAGAAAACTATAGACCAATTTCCCTAATGAATATTGATGCAAAAATTTTAAATAAGATATTAGCAATGAGATTACAGAAAGTCATCCCCAGGATAGTACACTATGACCAAGTAGGATTTATACTAGGGATGCAGGGCTGGTTCAATATTAGGAAAACTATCAGCATAATTAATTATATTAATAACCAAACTAACAAAAACCATATGATTATCTCAATAGATGCTGAAAAAGCCTTTGATAAAATCCAACACGCTTTCTTATTAAAAACACTAGAGAGTATAGGAATAAATGGGCTTTTCCTTAAAATGATCAGTAGCATCTATTTAAAACCATCAACAAGTATCATATGTAATGGAGACAAACTAAAACCATTCCCAATAAGATCAGGAGTGAAACAAGGCTGCCCACTGTCACCATTACTATTTAATATTGTATTAGAAATGTTAGCTTTAGCAATAAGAGAAGAAAAAGAGATAAAAGGAATCAGAGTAGGTAATGAAGAAACCAAATTATCACTCTTTGCAGATGACATGATGGTATACTTAGAGAACCCTAGAGACTCAACTAAAAAACTACTAGAAACAATTCACAACTTTAGCAAAGTGGCAGGATTCAAAATTAATCCACATAAATCATCAGCATTTTTATATGTTACCAACAAAGTTCAGCAGCAAGAGATACAAAAAGAAATTCCATTCCAAATAACACATGATAGGGTCGAATATTTGGGAATCTATCTGCCAAGGACAAGTCAGAAACTATACAAACTAAATTACAAAACACTTTCCACACAAATAAAATCAGACCTAATCAATTGGAAAATTATTAAGTGCTCATGGGTAGGCAGAGCGAACATAATAAAAATAACAATACTACCCAAACTAATCTACTTATTTAGTGCCATACCAATCAAACTCCCAAGAAATTATTTTACAGATCTAGAAAAAATAGTAGCAAAGTTCATTTGGAAGAACAAAAGGTCAAGGATTTCAAGGGGATTAATGAAAAAAAAGGCAGATGAAGGTGGCCTTGCTGTACCAGATCTAAAACTATATTATAAAGCAGCAGTCATCAAAACCATTTGGTACTGGCTAAGAAATAGAGCAGTCGATCAGTGGCACAGGATAGGATATTAGGACAATCTAGGCAATAACCTTAACAATCTAGTATTCGATAAACCCAAAGACCCCAGCTTTTGGGATAAATACTCACTATTTGGCAAAAACTGCTGGGAAAATTGGAAATTAGTGTGGAAGAAATTAGGGCTTGACCCATACCTAACACCACATACCAAGATAAGATCTAAATGGGTTCATGATTTAGATATAAAGAGGGACTTTGTAAGCAAGTTAGAGGAACGTAATATAGTTTATCTCTCAGACCTGTGGAGATGGAATAAATTTATGTCCAAAGAAGATCTGGAACTCCTAATTGAACACCAGATGGATAATTTTGATTATATTAAGTTAAAAAGTTTCTGTACAAACAAAACAAATGCAGACAAGATTAGGAGGGAAGCATCAAATTGGGAAATCATCTTTACATTTAATGGTTCTGATAAAGGCCTCATTTCTAAAATATGTAGAGAACTGTCTCATATATGTAAGAATTCAAGCCACTCTTCAATAGATAAGTGGTCAAGGGATATGAACAGACAATTTTCAGATGATGAAATTAAAACCATCTCTAGTCATATGAAAAGTTGCTCCAAATCACTATTGATCAGAGAAATGCAAATTAAGACAACTCTGAGGTACCACTACACACCTGTCAGATTGGCTAAAATGACAGGAAAAGATGAATGAATGTTGGAGGGGATGTGGGAAAACTGGGACACTAATACATTGTTGGTGGAACTGTGAACGGGTCCAACCATTCTGGAGAGCAATCTGGAGCTATGCTCAAAAAGTTGTCAAACTGTGCATACCCTTTGACCCAGCAGTGTTTCTACTGGGCCTATATCCCAAAGAGATCTTAGAAAAGGGAAAGGGACCCACCTGTGCAAGAATGTTTGTGGCAGCCCTTTTTGTAGTGGCTAGAAACTGGAAACTGAAGGGATGCCCATCAATTGGAGAGTGGCTGAATAAATTATGGTATATGAATGTTATGGAATATTATTGCTCTATAAGAAACGACCAGCAGGACGATTTCAGGGAGTCCTGGAGGGACTTGCATGAACTGATGCTGAGTGAAACGAGCAGAACCAGGAGATCATCATACACAGCAACAACAGTATTACATGACGATCAATTCTGATGGACATGGCTCTCTGCAACAAAGAATTGTCTCAAACCAGTTCCAATTGTTCACTGAAGAAAACCATATACACCCAGAGAGAGGGAAATGAAATATGGACCACAACGTAACATTTTCATGATCTCTATTGACATTTGCTTGCATTGTGTTGCCTTCCTCTGATTCTTTTTTTTCTTGTAGATAGGATTTTTCTTGCATAACTTCTCAAGCATTTCAACATTACTAACATGTAGTGGACTTCCTGCCATCTAGAGGAGGGGAGGGGACTGGGGGTAAAATTTATAATGGAAAGCTTTGTAAAGATCAATGTTGGGGAACTACCCATACATATGTTATACAAATAAAAAGCTTTAATAAAAAAAAAAAGAAACAGCCAGCAGGACGATTTCAGAGAGGCCTGTAGAGATTTACATGAATTGATGCTAAGTGAAATCAGCAGAACCAGGAGATCATTATACATGACAACAACAAGACTATATGAAGATCAATTATGATGGATATGGTCCTCTTCAACAATGAGGTGTTTCAAACCAGTTCCAATTGTTCAGTGATGAAGAAATCCATATGCACCCAGGGAGAGGCCTTTGGCATCCAAGAGTGGACTACAACGTAGCATTTTCACACTTTCTGTTGATGTTTGCTTGCATTTTGTTTTCTTCTCAGGTTTTTTTTCTTGTAGATCCGATTTTTCTTGTACAACAAGGTAATTGTATAAATATGTATACATAAAAAAATAAAAAAATAAATAAATTATGCCCTCCCACCCATCCACCACCACTACCCTCATTCCCTATGCTGTCCAGTGACAGTGGCCACTTTGCTTTTCCCAGACAGGACCCTCCATTTTCTTACTCTGAGTACTTTTACGATTTGTCCCCCATAACTGTCTGCTTTCCCTTCTTACCTCTGTCCCCTAGCTTCCATGGTTTCTTTCAATTCTCAAATAAAATTTCATCTTCCATAAGAAGTCTTTATCCTATCACTCATAATTCTAACACCTTCTCTTTGTTGATTTTTTCAAATTTACCTTCTATATATCTTGTTGGTACAAAGTTATTTGTATGAGAGCTTCTAGCAATGAGACTGTCTTTTACCTTTTTTGTATCTCTGGCACTTAGCACAAAGCCTGGCACTTTCTAACCCCCCTTTTTTATTTGATTTTTTTTATTGATTCGTTACTATTCAAGATAACTTTTTTCTACAAAGGGGAGCTGGGGTATTGAAAGCTTTGTGCAACTTTATAAACATAATCCAAACTCAACTCATTGTCCACTCTTGTTCCATCAAGATAGTAGTATATAAATTGATGTTCCTACACCTATTAATGTCTCAAGGAACTACTCTGATGCTTTGAAGCTATTTGTTTTAAAACACCAAGTAATAATTCATTAGGCATCTTATATAGTATTGTTATTGTGTAGAATTCAGTGTTGACTGACCAGCCATCATTTTTATATCCATTTTTCATTTAACTGAATTGATCACGGAATATATTTGATCCCAGGATATTAGCCTAGTGAAAAAAGCACAGACCATTTTAGCCAATATATACTTTTGACAAACTTTCAGTTCCCTGTCTGCAAGAGCTTGGCATTTGTGCCTCATCCATACAATTCAATATCTATAGTCAAGTCATTTGAGAGCTCGGCCACCCAGTGTACTTCTGTCTCTTTCCTCGAGCCATCTGGAAATCTTCCTATGTTCCTTTCGAAGAAGTGAGAGATTGTGGCATCCTACAGCTGGCTCCGATGTGTCTGTTAAAGTTCTACATTTTTCTCATCTCATTCCATTGGAGATTTTCTTTTTATTGCCAATGGCTTTCTTTGGAAAATAGTTTTAGAATGACCTTTATCTAATAATTAACCAGGAACAAATTAACTTAGGAAATTGAGATCAAAACCACAAGGCCACAGAAAAATCTTCCTTGTCTTTTGGACTTTCCAAGTATGAATATTTTTGTTGTTGTCTTTACTGATGCTGCCAAGATTTTGGTCTCCATTCCAATACAACAGACAAGAACCAATCATCCAGCACTTTGGAAAGAGTTTGTTGGTGAGAACATATGTTGCTAAGTGATGGGCATCATTTGTTCCTTTCTGCTTTTCCTTTTTATCACTGGCATGGAAACTACAGTTCCTTCCAAAAGAAGAGAAGACTTAGTCAGATTTCTGCTAGGACAGTATAGAAGTTGGTTTCTTGTGGGAACTTGACTGAAATAATTCCAAAGTTGAATATTAGGGCAACCTCAAATTTCTAAGGAAAAGAGAAAAAAACCCAACAACTTTAGTCCTCCTGACCCTGATTTTTTTCAATGCTAAAATTACCTTTTCTTGCCTTCCTAGCTAACAGGTATAATAAAATTTGAACCAACTTTCCCTCTCAACTACAAAGAGAATATGCCTTTGAGAAAGTTGGGAAAGTGGAAGATGCCTTTGGTCCCCCTTATCTTTAATCAAACTGTCAAAAATTAATCTTCCTTTGACATGAGCATGCCACATGCATTCCTAGAAGCTTTCACCTACTCCTTTTTAACCACAGGACAAAAACTGACCTCTTTTATGACAGTTCCTTCCCTAGGTAATTATATCCAATTTACACTGTGTGTATCTTATTTATATGTCTGCATGCTATCTTCCCCCCTCCTTTGTATTAGATTGTGACTTCCCTAAGAGACTGGTTGGGGTTTTTTGCTTGTTTTTGTGTTTGGTTTTTTGTTGTTTGTCATTCTCAGAACATAGCCCAATACCCAATACATAGTAGATGCTTAATAAATGCTTGTTAGCCTGGAATTTTAAAGAGCTAGACAATCCATTGGGAGCATTTCTTTCTACTATTATTGCATATTGCTTTTTTCATATACATGATGTTGTAGATAAATTAGACTAAATATTCTCCAATTACATTTTTCCATCTTCTATCTCAGTGTGTTGGAAAAATTTTCCCACATGCTTAAATGGTCTGAATGCCTCCTCATCCCAGCTTTTCTTTCAATCTTTAGTTCAGTTATTTCTACTATAAAGCCTTCTCTCATACCCCCAATTTCAAGAAATTTCTTCTTCCTCAAAATTTCCTAGATCTGAACTGCTTCATTGCCTTGTCATCATATCCTATTTAGTGTTTATAATAATCTGTATATAAACATAAACATATACATAAATGTATATATAGAATTATAACACAATTTTAGCTAACATTTATATAATACTTTGTTTTGTAATGTATTTTTCATGTTATCTTCTAAATAATCCTGTGAGTTAGATGTTTTATTATTTCCATTTTAGAGAAAGGATCTTAAGGCTGAAAGACATTAAATAACTTGTTGCATGGTCAAACAGCTAATAAGAGCCTGAGGCAGAATTTAATCTAAGGTCTTTCTTGACTCCAAATCTACCACCATGCCACCTAGCTGTCCCATCTCCAGTAGACAATCAGTTCTTTAAGGACAAAACTCTGCCATTTTGTTTATATTTTCATCCCCAAAACAAAACAAAATACATTGCATACAGTAGGTGTTTAATAAATGTTTGTTGCATAAACACAATGGGGGAAATAACTTTCATTCTACCAATGTATGCAGAGAGGTAGGGAAGAGTGAGGAGAGGCCATTTTTTGAACATGAATCACCCAACTTTCTCTATGTCCATGAAAGGCAAAAGAGAAAAGTAGATGGAGAGATAATCTGTGAGCCAAAAATATATGAGTTCAAGTTTTGCCTCTGATATATATTGATTATGTGACTCTGAGCAAGTCACTAGATCTTTCAACACCTTAGGCACCTCTCTATGGTTGTAAGTTGCTGAAAAGATGCTGAATTGTTACAGAGAGTTATCTCATCTGGAATTTCCTTGCTCTCTGTTCATGACCATCGCTAGGTCATGCTAGGGTTTTGGCTCCAGACTATGCATCTATCTCTCCTCATTTTATGGCTTCTAGGCATTTCTTTTTTTCCCCTCTCCTATCAAGCTAAGTCAGTTCTCCAAAAGTTAGCAATCATACTATTTATAGATGAAGACTCCAAGCCTGTTTAACCAAGTAAAAACTAAATAAACATGGGATTGCTAAGCAATTGAGATAGGTCAGACACTTTCACACTTACCCATGAACCCAGGATGATGACAGGCATCTGGGCCAACTTAATCAGCAACAGAAATAGGCATTTCAAGTGAAAAGAAGAACCAGTCAATCTTTTCCCACCTGTTGCCTACTACTTACTAATGGACATTCCATTCCCTGAAGCAGAATGAATCCCTCATGAGCTAAAAAAATCATTCCTTTGCCTGAAACCCTAATTCTTAGAACCTTAGATTTAGAAGGGATCTTAGAGACCATGTCTTCATTTTTTAGTTAAATTTTCTTTCTTCAAATTACAAAGATTGATTTTCTCTCCTTCAATAGTTCCTAGCATTGAAAACCTTTGAAAAATATGCATTTGTTGTTCAGTAGTTTTTCTTGTCTCCAATTTTTTGTGACCCTTTTTGGGTCACAAAAAATTATTTCCTTTTTTCCTTTTTTCCTTTTTTCTTTTCTCTTTCTTTCTCTCTTACTTCTTTCTTCCTTTCCAATACTCTAAAAAAAGAGAGAGAAAACTTTAAATTTGGGGGAGGACAAAGCAGAAAGGAAGAGGAGGAAGGACATGATCAATAGTTCAAATACCAGAAAGACAAAGATATAATAGAGTTATTCCACTCTTACTTCAGTTTGAGTCTCTAGAAGGACATTTTTCCTCTTTTAAGCTTATTTTCTTCACCTGAAAAAGTAGGATCTCTTGATCCTCTAAAATCCCATGACTCAAAGAGAATATCATATTCAGCCCATACATAACCAAGATGTTTGGTGCAAGAAATCAGGAATCATGTTATTAGAGTCAATTGTTGGTTAGCTACATGTAGGTTATCCATTTTGTTGGTTAACTATGACAATTAAAAAAAAAATCCTGACTGGCTTTTCCCACCACTCAGCAGACTTCTGGATTATCTCTCTGACATGAGGTGGCAGGAAATGAAAACCCTTTAAATGTCAGCCTGGGTAAAAACAACTTAAAAAAGTAAATCTACCAAAACCACATAATGCATTCCCAAACCAAAGAGAAATTGGTTTTTGGATTATCCTCTGTTTTGGATTTTCTGTGGTACTGCTTTCCTCTAGTCACACAAATAATTGAGAATTTAACACAAAGTTGCCACTATAAAAACCAAAAGCTAATGACCCTGCAGGCCAGACAATCTTTGGCCTTTCAGTATCCAAACCATTCTCTGAAAGTTGAATTTACAACCAGAAGAGGACCAAGGATAGTGACCAGACCCAAAATTTCATTAGCATTCCCAAATAAGAAAACTCCCACTACCAATTAGGTCAGCACCTTCTTTGCAACTCTATAATCCGTAGAACAGGGAGTTAAAATGATTTGCTTAGAGACACATAACCAGCATATGTCAGAAGCAGGACTTAAATTCCTGACTCTAATATTGGCTCTAACCATTGAACTCTACTCCCTCTTTTGCTATCAGAGCATGTACTAATACTAGTTATGATCATTTACTGGTCAGTTCATCATAAAACATAGATTTCAAATTAGAAGGAACCTTAGGGGTCATTGAGTCCAAACCTCTCATTTTCATGTGAGATAAATGAAGTCCAGATTAAAGACCCACTGAGGGCAACACAGCTAGTTAAGTACCTAGAATAGGAATAAGAAAATAAAACAATTAGAATGGAGCCCATTATAATTGCTATTAAAAATACTCTGTAAAAGTAATACTTCAATGCCTGATAGGGGCATTGAGGTGCCTTGTGTTCCCAACATTTATGACATCAGAGAAAACCCCTGGCAGATTCTGCCAAGCTGTAAAGATTTCAAGTGTGGTCCCAGGAATAACCATGTCAACCACCCAAGGAGCCAGACTATAATAGCTAAATCTAGAAAACTTTAGCACCAACAGGTTAGTTACCACATGTTGAATGTTTTGGTCATGGCAAGTCTTGAAACTGAGGAATATTCAAAAAATGACTTTCAGTCCTCTAGGGCCCCTTTCTGCTTTTGTGGTGGCAGTGGTAGTGGTGGAGTGTTCTAAGAATGGCACAATTTTTATAGTCAATCCATAAAGGTTGGTACTCTCAGTGTGAGTTATTTGTCCAACAATCAATGGCTTAATATGCTACTGGGAAAGCTAAACTATTTCCATATGGTTATTATTGCTGAATAAAACAAGACAGAAAGAAGTTGTTGCTATATGATAGGTGTCAAACAAATCAACAAGTATTTACAGGCATACCTCATTTTATTGAACTTTTCTTTATTGTATTTCACAGATATCTGTGAATTTACAAACTGGAGGTTTGTAGCAATTACCTTGAGCAAGCTGCCATTTTTCCAACAGCTTGTGCTCACATCATGTCTCTGTGTAACATTTTTGTAATTCCTATAATATTTCAAACTTTTTCATTATTATTTTATATGTTATGATTATCTGTGATAAGAAATCCTTGATGTTGCTATTATAATTGCCCACATAAGACAATGAATTTAATAAATGTTGTGTGTGTTCTGACTGTTCCACTGATCAGCATTCCTCTGACTCTCTCCTCGAGCCTCCCTATTTCCTGGGACAAAATATTATCAAAATTAGGCCAATTGGTAGCCCTATAATGACCTCTAAGTGTTCAAATGAAAGGTAGAGTCAATCAGTGCAGCAAACTTGATTGTTATTTGATTTGAAAGAATTGCCACAGCTACCCCAACCTTCAGCAACCATCACCCTAATCAGTCAGCATCTATTAACAACAAGGCAAGTTCAATCGTCTTAGATGGTGGTTAGCAATTTTATTTTAGCAATAAAGTATTTTAATTAAAGTATGTGCATCATTTTTAGGTATAATATTAATACCCAATAGTTAATACTTAATAGATTTCAATATAGGGTAAAAATAACTTTTATATGCACTGGGAAATCAAAACTTTGTGTGACTTGCTTTATTGCAATATTCATTTTATTGCAGTGGTCTGGAACCAAACTTACAATATCTCCATGGTATGCTTGAATTAAGCACCTACTATGTGAAGTAGACTAAGTATTGGGATAATAAGTATAATGAATGAAATAACCACTCATGGGAATCTTTGATTCTTATGAGGAAGATAAACAAAAATATACACATATATAGGATAGATATTTCAAAAACAACAAAAATTATAACAGTTAAAATGTAAGATAGAGTAAAGAAACTAGAAATTAGTAAAGATTAAAGTAGGAGGTGATGGTTGAGTTACAGTTTGACAGAATAGAGGGATTCTTTGAGGCACAGAGGTAAAGAGAGTACACATCAAGCATGTAAGATAGCCAGTGAAAAGGCACCAAGATGCAAGGTGGAATGCCATATGTAAGGAACAGAGAGAAGACCAGTTTGGCTAAAACAAAATATGAAAGGAGAAGGTAATGCCCAATGAGTGGTAAAATAAAGCCTGCCCTTCAAAGTTCAACAAAAGAATTTATGTCACAGAGGTTCTCCTCAAAAGAGTGACTGAAGGTTGAAGGAGTGGGTTTCATTGCATACCTAAAGGCAATAGTCATCATCATTTTAGGGATTACTTTTATCCTCACAGTGTTCTTGACACACTAAGTAGACCACCATGAAGATACATGTAATCTATGTGACAATATTGGAGAGGCTGAAAAAAGAAAAATTCTGTGAACTTGACAAGATCATCTAAACTATTCATTCTAAACTATTAGCAATCCATAAATCATTGGGGGTTCTTGATGATCCTATAATGGATTTGTGCTAAAAATGTTTTAACAGTGTTAAAAATAGTAAATAATTGTATAAAGAAACAAAAACTAAATTACTCTGGAAGTTCACAATGAATTTTTTTATATTCTTATTAAAAAAGGTTCATGGAACCAAAATACTTTGGAAATAAGAACTCTAAAGCAAGTCAGCATATTCTTTAATACTTAGTAACTTGAGACTAAGGATGAGTACAGAGGAGAGAAGTAAAAAACGTTTGGGAAAATATGGTTAATATTTTAAAATTTAAATTAAATATTAAATTAAATAATAAATTAAATTTATTAATTAAATTTTTAAAAAGCCATAATTAAAAATTAAATTGAAAATTTTAATTAATTAAATTTTTTTAAAACCAAAGGCTGATAGATTATTCAGAAGTTTCATGCTTATAGTTTATGAATAATTCCTTCAAGAAGAGAATTGGGAGATGATAGATGGATATGATAGGAAACTAAGAATACCAGAAAAAGAAATTTTAAAAATTACTCTTTGAACATGCATGTCATGACTTGTTATTGACACAGGAGCAATTTCAAAATTTTTATATTCAGCTAGATTGTTAATTCATTAAAGCAAAGGCCTCAAATTCATATTAAATGAGAAGAATCAAAACATGTGAAGTCATTGATTGTAATTTTAATAAACTATTTAATCAAACCTCTAAAAAATGAAAACTGATTAAAACAATGACACTGAATCTGTCACCATTTCTTA
Source organism: Myrmecobius fasciatus (assembly GCA_023553655.1). Taxonomy (NCBI): domain Eukaryota; kingdom Metazoa; phylum Chordata; class Mammalia; order Dasyuromorphia; family Myrmecobiidae; genus Myrmecobius; species Myrmecobius fasciatus. The sequence goes on from JAJPUD010008998.1 coordinate 30,772, forward strand.
GAAAACAATAGTTGCTATGAAGAGGCTAGAAGAACCCAGAAATCTTCTCATCCAGCACATATTTGATCTGCTTGCCAAGAGGAAAAATATGTCAGCCAAGGTTTAAAATAAAAGCTCATTGGCAAAACAGGCCAAAGATGAATGATGGAGATTACATATAATATATAGCCTTACAAAATAACTAGTCAGTGAAAAGACTCTTAATAACTTAACTAAAATAAAATTCAACTAAACCTTAGAGTTTAATAATGAAATGAAGGCCCAGAAAAAAAATGAGACAAATCTGCAATATTTCTTTGGTTATCTCCTCTCATCATCAATTATTTTCACATCTCCAGACTCCAATGACTTTTTGAGGATATAGTACCTGAGAAGAAGGAAATGGAAATAAGGGTTAGGATTAGGATAGACCTGATGGAAGATATGTTAGCTATGTGTCAAATTCAGATATATATTCTGGAGGCAGCATGGTTTTAAAGACCTTCAAGAATTAATTGTCAACATACCACACAGAATAAAAGATCACAGAATTATTTTAAGTGTCATCTGAAAAGATGTTAACAAACTGACCCATATGCCTACATTGTTCCCTCTCTAAATTTTTTATGAAAAATATTTATGCATTGAAGGCATTCTTGATGGAAAATTTGAGAAGGGAATAGGCAGGGTTTTAGACAGTTTTCTATAACAAGCCTCATCTTAACACTCATAAAATTGACAGAGATGCAGAAAGAATGCAAATTTTTTATTATTTTATTACCAAAAAGCAAACTTTTGACTTGATCAAGCAGAACACCAACTAAAAGGTTCTCTAACTAGCTATCTCTCACACATGTGCAAAGATCATAAAAATCCCTTGATAAATGCAACCAAAGAGAAAGCTTTGTTCAATGATCCTCCAATTATCAATAACAATTTAGGCATAAAATAAATATATGCATTTTAATTAAAAATTATATATAATACAAAACTCAAGGTATTCACCAATATGAATCTGATTCCTAATCCAAATGCAAGAAGTATTTGTATATAAATAGTAAATTTCTGTAGCTGTTTGCATTTGCCAATGATATTGTGCTGACTGCATCAAGTACCAAAGCACTACAAGGTCTTATCAATGAGAACAAGCACTCAAAAGAGACTGGCCTAGCAACGAATGTGGGAAACAAAATGAATGCAAAACACATATTGTACAGAATGTGACATGAAGTTGAATGGGTGGCCCATTGAGTTAATCATGTTAATATATCATGAACTGTTTTGTGGACAAACCCTCTAGTTGGGCAATAAACTTCGACAAAAACTAAATAGGAGAGTGTGGGATAGATAGCATTTTGAAAAGTTATGTAGCACTTTTAATACCAATCTGCTATCTACCATTTCCCACAATTTCCTTGCCATAAGCTTACTCTCATCAAATCTATTTCACCAGAAACTTGAATACTACCCCTGATACTTAAATGCTAAACTCGACTCTCTCCAAGCTCTGACAAGTACAGTTTTCATGCTGTTCTTTTCATCCTTCCCTTCTCCCTACTCCTTTCCCCAGCATTAACACAGTGCCTGGCACATGTAAATACTTAATAGATATTCTATATAATTAAATAACTATCTTCCTAACACTAATACAAGTGGCAGCTGTACAATAGCACATCACAGTATACCATTTCTGAAGATGATATAGAGCAAGAAGGCACCTCAGAAGTAATTTAGACAAAATCTTCATAAATGGAAACTGGAGTTCAGAGAATTGTGACTTTCCAAGTTCACACAGAGAGTAACCACCTGAGGTGAGCTTTGAACCCAGAGTCTCAAACTCCAGACCCAGTGCTACTTCCATTGTACCATGATACTCCCTTCCAAACTATAAACTACCTCAAGGTCAAGGGAGAAACAGGTTATAGAATGTTGATAGCAAGATCTTAATACAAAAGTGGCCTAAAAGATACCATGTAAATACTCCAATTATTGATAATAATCAAAAAGAAGATCTGATTTTTGTCTTTTACTTCCTCTGTACTTTAATACAGTGCCTGGAACATAGTTGTCTTTAATTAATGCTTTATTGATTTATTCATTGATTGATTAGAAGAGGAAATGAGTCAATCATAAAGTGACAGCAAAGGTTAAAGCATAAATAGCACTTAGCAACAAAATGTGGAAATAAAGTCCCTTCAAGTATGTTGGGTAGGTCCTTTAAAGATAATTTATTGGAAGGAATTATATGGACAATAAGAGAACAAAAGGAAAAGGTCACCATCTATAAGAATGGGGCAGGGAAGACTTAAATCAGTGAAGATCTTTTAGACATTGGAGAATAGTTATCTGGAGGAATAGGAAAAACAATATATTTGTAAGATTTCTGAAGTGTTTAATGAATATTTACTGCAATATGTTTTGCATCAAGAGGGAGAACAGTACTGTGAATGGAAGGTCCTTGAAATTAAGGAGATCTGGGGGGCGGAGCCAAGATGGCGGAGTGAAAAGGTGACTCTCTGCGTCCTCCTCCGAACTTCTCTCAAATCAACAATAAAATAAGCCTCTGAACTGATCTTCAAGTCAACGAATGAGAAATATTTGGATACTGCTTGCAGATATCTCTGAAAAACTTCACATCAGATTTGTCTAGCTCAGACAGAGGAATAAACAGAGGACTCTGGTGTCAGAGAACTCTGGTGTAGGCCGGAAGTGAGGGTGGGACTCAGCTCAGCTCAGCTCATCCTGGCAAAAAACTCCAAACTCCAAACTCCAAATTCCAAACACCTGGAGTTTATCTAAGGCACTCGGGACACTCTGCCCTGATTGGGGGCAGGTGTTCTGGCAAACTTGCCTTGTTTAAGGAGTAATTCGGACTTAGTCCTAGCCCCCACCGGCCCAGCACCTTAAATTAATTCACCAAAGCGCCCCAGGGCAAAATCTTCAGCTGCCTTTTCAGCCGTTTTTTTCCCCTACCTTAAAGAGATATCCACACTGTCTAAAAAAAAAAATGAAGGGGCAAAAGAGAGCTCTCACCATAGACAGCTTTTATAAAGAGAAAGAAGAGAAGACCCCAGATCCAGAGGTTCCTTTAGACAAAACTCCAAAGGAAGTTTTTAAGGACCATCACTGGTCCCCTTTTCAAAAGGCCTTTCTGGAAGATTGCTTAAAGAACCTAATAAAAGAGCTGGAGGATAAATGGGAAAATAAATTGAAATTAGTGCAAGAAGGATACAATATCTTGCAAGAAGGACATGATGCCCTGCAAAAGAGATATGAAAAAGACACCAATCTATTGAAAAATAAAATTAGTGAAGTGGAAAAAGAGTGCAATGAACAAAAAAATTCAATTGCCCAGTTACAAATGGAGCTTAAAAAGGTAACTGAAGAAAACAACACTTTAAAAATAAGAATTGAACAAATGCAAATGAATGACTCAATAAGACTTCAAGAATCAGTCAAACAAAAACAAAAAAAATGAAAAATTAGAAGAAAATATGAAATATCTCCTAGGAAAAACAACTGACTTAGACAATAGATCTAGGAAAGACAATCTAAGGATTATTGGACTTCCTGAAAGCCATGATGAAAAAAAAAAGAATCTAAACACTATCTTCCAGGAAATCCTGAAAGAAAACTGCCCTGAGATTGTAGAATCAAAGGGCAAAATCACCATTGAAAGAATTCACCGATCACCTCCTGAAAGAGACCCCAAAATTAAAACCCCAAGGAATATCGTGGCTAAATTTCAGGACTATAGCACCAAGGAACAGATTCTGCTAGCAGCTAGAAAGAAACAATTCAAATACCGAGGATCAATAATTAGAATCACACAGGATCTGTCAGCCTCCACATTGAAAGATTGAAGGGCCTGGAACCAGATATTCTGAAGGGCAAAGGAACTTGGATTACAGCCAAAAATATCCTATCCAGCTAGAATGAGCATTATCCTCCAGGGAAGAAGATGGTCATTCAATGATATAGGTGAATTTCACCTATTTCTAATGAAAAGACCAGATCTGAACAAGAAATTCGACATCCAAACACAGAACTCAAGAGATGCATAAAAAGGTAAAAAGGAAAGGACTCTTGAGAACTTTATTTTTACTATGGGGATACTTAAAGTTTAGGGGGTATAATTAACTAGATATTACTTTGATAATATGAAAAAGAGACCTAGAGGGGGAAAGGTTGTCATACTGTGGAAAAGAGGGAAAAAGTGGTAAAATAAGATCTAAAAAAAAAAGGAGGTAAAAACAAGGTAAAATAAATTGAAGAGGGAAAGAAAACCTAATATAATTGAGAGAAAGAGGGGAGGGAGTTGAGCATTGTGTAAATCTTACTCTCATCAGGTTGGGCTCTAAAAGTGTATATCGGACATTGGATTTCAGATAGAAACTTGTCTAGAGGGAAGTGGGAGGGAAAGGAGAAAAAGTAAGGGACAAACTAATAGAAGGGAAAGTAGAAGAATCAGGGGAAATGAGTAAAAACAGGGGGAGGGGACCTAAAGGGTGCAGTATTGTTTGGGGGAGGGGGTCATCAAAAGCAAAGTACTGAGGAGGGGGGAAGGGAGAAAGGGGAAAGGAAAAGGGAAAACATAACTTGGGTAAATAAGATGGCAGGAAATAAAGAATTACTTTTTCCAACTGTGAATGTGAATGGGATGAACTCTCCCATAAAGCGGAAGCGGATAGCAGACTGGATTAAAAACCAGAATCCCACAATATGTTGTCTACAAGAAACACATCTAAAACATAGAGACACATATAGGATGAAGGTAAAAGGCTGGAGCAGGACCTATTATGCTTCAGGTGAACAAAAAAAAGCAGGGGTAGCAATCCTTATCTCAGATCAAGTAAAAGCCAAGATAGATCTAATCAAAAGAGATAAGGAAGGAAACTATATTTTATTAAAGGGTACCATAGATAATGTAGCAATATCAATACTAAATATATACGCACCAAGTGCAATAGCATCCAAATTCCTAGGGGAGAAATTAAGAGAGATGCAAGAAGAAATAGACAGCCAAACGATACTAGTGGGGGATCTCAACCTTGCTCTCTCAGAATTAGATAAATCAAACCACAAAATAAACAAGAAAGAAACTAGGGAGATAAACCAATTGTTAGAAAAGTTAGGTATGATAGATCTATGGAGAAAGTTGAATAGAGACAGTAGGGAGTTTACTTTTTTCTCAGCAGTCCATGGAACCTATACAAAACTTGACCATGTGTTAGGGCATAAAAACCTCAAAATCAAATGCAGAAAGGCAGAAATAGTAAATGCATCCTTTTCAGATCATGATGCAATAAAAATCACATGCAATATAAGGCCAGGAGAAAATAAACCAAAAGTTAATTGGAAATTAAATAATCTAATCCTGAAGAATGAATGGGTGAAAGAGCAAATCATAAACAAAATCAATAATTTCATCCAGGAGAATGACAATAAGGAGACAACATACCAAAATTTGTGGGATACGGCTAAAGCGGTTATAAGGGGCAATTTTATATCTCTAGATGCTTACTTGCATAAAATAGAGAAAGATAAGATCAACAAATTGGGCTTATAAAAAAAACTAGAAAAAGAACAAATTAAAAACCCTCAATTAAATACCAAATTGGAAATTCTAAAAGTAAAAGGAGAAATTAATAAAATTGAAAATAAGAAAACTATTGAGTTAATAAATAAAACTATGAGTTGGTTCTATGAAAAAACTAACAAAATAGATAAGCCTTTAGTTAATTTGATGAGAAAAAGGAAAGAGGAAAATCAAATTGTTAGTCTCAAGAATGATAAGGGAGAACTTTCCTCCAATGAAGAGGAAATTAGAGCAATAATTAGGAGTTACTTTGCCCAACTTTATGCCAGTAAGTTTGATAATCTAAATGAAATGGAGGAATATCTACAAAAATATAGATTGACCAGGTTAACAGAAGAGGATATAAATTATTTAAATAGCCCCATATCAGAAAAAGAAATAGAACAAGCTATTAACCAACTCCCTAAGAAAAAATCTCCAGGGCCAGATGGATTTACATGTGAATTCTACCAAACAGTCAAAGAACAATTAATTCCAATACTACACAAACTATTTGAGAAAATAGGGACAGAAGGTATACTGCCAGAATCCTTCTATGAGACCGATATGGTGCTGATAGCTAAACCAGGTAGGGTGAAAACAGAGAAAGAAAACTATAGACCAATTTCCCTAATGAATATTGATGCAAAAATTTTAAATAAGATATTAGCAATGAGATTACAGAAAGTCATCCCCAGGATAGTACACTATGACCAAGTAGGATTTATACTAGGGATGCAGGGCTGGTTCAATATTAGGAAAACTATCAGCATAATTAATTATATTAATAACCAAACTAACAAAAACCATATGATTATCTCAATAGATGCTGAAAAAGCCTTTGATAAAATCCAACACGCTTTCTTATTAAAAACACTAGAGAGTATAGGAATAAATGGGCTTTTCCTTAAAATGATCAGTAGCATCTATTTAAAACCATCAGCAAGCATCATATGTAATGGAGACAAACTAAAACCATTCCCAATAAGATCAGGAGTGAAACAAGGCTGCCCACTGTCACCATTACTATTTAATATTGTATTAGAAATGTTAGCTTTAGCAATAAGAGAAGAAAAAGAGATAAAAGGAATCAGAGTAGGTAATGAAGAAACCAAATTATCACTCTTTGCAGATGACATGATGGTATACTTAGAGAACCCTAGAGACTCAACTAAAAAACTACTAGAAACAATTCACAACTTTAGCAAAGTGGCAGGATTCAAAATTAATCCACATAAATCATCAGCATTTTTATATGTTACCAACAAAGTTCAGCAGCAAGAGATACAAAAAGAAATTCCATTCCAAATAACACATGATAGGGTCGAATATTTGGGAATCTATCTGCCAAGGACAAGTCAGAAACTATACAAACTAAATTACAAAACACTTTCCACACAAATAAAATCAGACCTAATCAATTGGAAAATTATTAAGTGCTCATGGGTAGGCAGAGCGAACATAATAAAAATAACAATACTACCCAAACTAATCTACTTATTTAGTGCCATACCAATCAAACTCCCAAGAAATTATTTTACAGATCTAGAAAAAATAGTAGCAAAGTTCATTTGGAAGAACAAAAGGTCAAGGATTTCAAGGGGATTAATGAAAAAAAAGGCAGATGAAGGTGGCCTTGCTGTACCAGATCTAAAACTATATTATAAAGCAGCAGTCATCAAAACCATTTGGTACTGGCTAAGAAATAGAGCAGTCGATCAGTGGCACAGGATAGGATATTAGGACAATCTAGGCAATAACCTTAACAATCTAGTATTCGATAAACCCAAAGACCCCAGCTTTTGGGATAAATACTCACTATTTGGCAAAAACTGCTGGGAAAATTGGAAATTAGTGTGGAAGAAATTAGGGCTTGACCCATACCTAACACCACATACCAAGATAAGATCTAAATGGGTTCATGATTTAGATATAAAGAGGGACTTTGTAAGCAAGTTAGAGGAACGTAATATAGTTTATCTCTCAGACCTGTGGAGATGGAATAAATTTATGTCCAAAGAAGATCTGGAACTCCTAATTGAACACCAGATGGATAATTTTGATTATATTAAGTTAAAAAGTTTCTGTACAAACAAAACAAATGCAGACAAGATTAGGAGGGAAGCATCAAATTGGGAAATCATCTTTACATTTAATGGTTCTGATAAAGGCCTCATTTCTAAAATATGTAGAGAACTGTCTCATATATGTAAGAATTCAAGCCACTCTTCAATAGATAAGTGGTCAAGGGATATGAACAGACAATTTTCAGATGATGAAATTAAAACCATCTCTAGTCATATGAAAAGTTGCTCCAAATCACTATTGATCAGAGAAATGCAAATTAAGACAACTCTGAGGTACCACTACACACCTGTCAGATTGGCTAAAATGACAGGAAAAGATGAATGAATGTTGGAGGGGATGTGGGAAAACTGGGACACTAATACATTGTTGGTGGAACTGTGAACGGGTCCAACCATTCTGGAGAGCAATCTGGAGCTATGCTCAAAAAGTTGTCAAACTGTGCATACCCTTTGACCCAGCAGTGTTTCTACTGGGCCTATATCCCAAAGAGATCTTAGAAAAGGGAAAGGGACCCACCTGTGCAAGAATGTTTGTGGCAGCCCTTTTTGTAGTGGCTAGAAACTGGAAACTGAAGGGATGCCCATCAATTGGAGAGTGGCTGAATAAATTATGGTATATGAATGTTATGGAATATTATTGCTCTATAAGAAACGACCAGCAGGACGATTTCAGGGAGTCCTGGAGGGACTTGCATGAACTGATGCTGAGTGAAACGAGCAGAACCAGGAGATCATCATACACAGCAACAACAGTATTACATGGCGATCAATTCTGATGGACATGGCTCTCTGCAACAAAGAATTGTCTCAAACCAGTTCCAATTGTTCACTGAAGAAAACCATATACACCCAGAGAGAGGGAAATGAAATATGAACCACAACGTAACATTTTCATATCTCTATTGACATTTGCTTGCATTGTGTTGCCTTCCTCTGATTCTTTTTTTTCTTGTAGATAGGATTTTTCTTGCATAACTTCTCAAGCATGTCAACATTATTAACATGTAGTGGACTTCCTGCCATCTAGGGGAGGGGAGGAGACTGGGGGTACAATTTGTAATGGAAAGCTTTGTAAAGATCAATGTTGGGGAACTACCCATATATATGTTATACAAATAAAAAGCTTTAATAAAAAAAAAAAAGAAATTAAGGAGATCTAAATTCAAGCCGTGCCTCTGATACATACTAAAAATATGTACGTACTAGCTACCATCTCCCAGTTCCCCTAGGCACCTCACAATGTTGCCTAAGTAAAAGATATAGATATGTGTAGAACATGGGCCATTGTTACAGATGAGTTGTGAGTCTTCATAGGTAGAAGAATCATCCACACTGGGAGTTCCCCAGATGGGTAAAATTACACTCTGGACCAGAAAAAAAAACTGTTCCTATTCTATCAAAGTCTTCATGTAACCAACAATATAGCCATATACATGGCATAGCCAGTCATATCATCAAGGATTTTCTTTATCAGAGCAACCCAGACATGAGGGTGAGACCCCTGGAGCATAACCTTGAATTTCTTGTATATTACTGTGCCCTTTCTTGAGAGAAATAATTACTACTTCCAACTATCAGTCTCAGATTTTATCTGAGTGAAAATGTTACAGCTGTAAGAGAGGGAATCAATTCACACTGCACCCATTTCTCACAGGGAAAAGGTCTTGTTCATTTCCATTTCTGGAGTGAGATATCCAGAACAGGATCACCAGGACAATAAGTTCTCATTCACAGACATCTTGATGGCTGCCATGGACAAATCCATCATTTGAATGGGCAGCAAGAATAGGCTTTATGGCTTGACCTAGGAAAGTTAGTCTTTTACCTAAGACAACTGCTGAAGCTAGCGCATGACCAGCTCTGAACTTTAAGATAAGGAGCTAATACCCTTTCCCAAATAAGAGGTTTGGGCTATAAATTTACTGGGTCAAGCCATCCTTGTCAGAAGCACCTGCTACACTCTTATTCTTTGCTTATTGGTCATAGGCACAATTCCATTGTTAATACACTTATCTGCCTAATAACAGTCTAAGGGCAGTTTGAAAAATGGACATTGCACAGTGCTTGAATCTTTTCTCATATAATATTGCTTCCTGATTAAATTCAAGGCTAATTAATTTCAATTTAATTCAACCCAAAAAACACTTAAGTAGAGATACAGTGTAAAATCGTAGATAGAACATAGACCTAAGTTCATATCCTGCATTTGAAATTTACTAGCTGTTCTTAACTTCTCTGTAACTCAGTTGCTTCATCTGTAAAATGAGTTTAAACTAAATCATCCCTTAGACCTATATATGTTGCATTTGGTAGTACAGTGAATAGAGCTCTGAACTTGGAGGTAGGAAGACTTGAGTTAAAAATCCTGCCTCTGACATGTACTAGCTGTGTGACCTTGGGACAATGACTTAACCTCTGTCTACATTTTCTTCATCTATAAAATAGAATTGATAAAAGCACCTACCTCCTAAAGTTGTTGAGAAAACCAAATAATTAACATATGTAAAGTGCTTTACAAACCTTAAAGGTATATATAAAGAAGGACAAAGAGAAGGAAGAAGAGAAAAAAGAGGAGGAGGAAGAGGAAGAAGAGAAAGAGGAGGAAGAAGAGGAGGAGGAAGAAGAAAAGGAGCAGAAGGAGGAGGAGAAAAAGAAGAGAAAAGAGGAGGAAGAGAACAAGAAGACTACCTACTTTGTGCAAATCAACAAAAAGTAAAACCAATGTGAAACTAATATTCAGAATATAATGACAATTCTCTTCAAAAGCTGAGCCAGTCTTCCCTCAGTCCATACCACAGAGTCTAGGTATAGTGGGTAAATTATAGATTAATGCACTTGGAATCAGAAAGTCTTCCCTGAAACTTACTGTGTGAACATGGATAAGTCATATAACTTCCCTCAGGCTGTTTATTGGCTTGTAAAATGAAATTAGAAAATCCATCCTTCTTAGTGTCATTGTAAGATCTAAATGCAAAATGCTTTGCAAACCTCTTTGCTCCACAAATGTCAGCTCTCATCATTATATTATTAACATGTATCTTTATGTTTATCTTATTTTCTTGTTTTATCAATTCCGCTAGATAAAAATGTTCTTAGTATGTCATTTTCCTGTTAGGCTTGTATTTTTGGTGTTCTGCAGACTGTTACACAGATGGATAAAATAACTGCTTTTTTATAATTGAATAAAAGTGTTGGCATGCATGTTCATCCTTTGTAGGGTCACTGAGAGCATCTCAGGGCAATTCTAGCAGCAGCCAGGATGGAAGAAATGATATATACCTCAACCTTTCCCCACAAAGTTTTGATTTCCTCCTCTAAGTTTCTGAATTTTGAAGGTTTTTTCATTCCATGGAACTGGAAGAATGAGTATGAATATTTAGTGTGGTGGTATCCATCAAAAATATTGTTCTCAAATTTTTATGGATTAATGTTATGTCTGGGCAATTGTGGATAACAGTTTGGTCTGTGATAATTTTCCATTTCCAGTAGAGTTTATTTATTGGATTCTCAAGAATATTTTGATATCTATATTTAAATGGACATTCATATGTGTTAATTTATTAAAGATACTGAGTCTGACATATCATGTTTTAGAAAGCATTCAGTAGGTGCTAAAGTTTTGCAATCTGCTATAATTGTTGAATATTTCTATCATTTCCTTGAATAATTATCATAGATCACTAAATCTTGCCTTCATACATGGACATAGATAGGTCTACAAACACATATAATCCTTCTGTAACTCCTAGTAACAATCCCATGATCCTGAATTATCATTATAAACCCCTTTGTTTCTATAAACAAATTTGATTTAGCTATTTATTTGAAACTTTTTTGGCAATATGTGGTCAAATTGATGTAGATCTATGATACCAATGGATGTTTAACTTGCAGTGAAGTTCCTATATGTATAGGGACAGCTCAAGTATCGCATGGATAGATACCTTTTCCTCCAAGAGAGACTATAATCTCTGCCTTGTGAAGAACAGAAAGGCCATGGCTGGGCCCTTGTTTTTGCTCATCTATCTCCATAAGAAATATCAGACTGTATCAGACTAGACTCATGTATCTGTCCCTCTAAAATATATCTGGTCTAGGAGCTTAAAAGTTCAGGAGGAGAAATGCTTGAGTGTGATTAAGGATAATCCTTATTTTATAATTACCAATTAAATGCCTTCTCCACCAAGCATTAGTGATACAAAAAATCACCACAATAGCAAATATCAACTAAACCCCATTTATCCATGCAAAAAACTGACAGAAATCAGAGAAATAATATACATTGGAATATGCCAAAGAAGAACATTCAAAAGGAAATTAACTCTTTTATCTATTTAGCTCCATCAAGAAGTAAAACACTTTAAGTTAGAATACACTTAAATCCAGTACTGTTTACTCATTATCAGTCTTTACTGTCACTGAATGGAGTGATAATGAAATCATTATCATACAAATGTTTTGTACATTTTAAACCTAATTGTCACATGCTATAAGCTTCTAAAAACCAAGTTGTTGGGTTTTTCTTAATCTAAAAGTCAAAAATTTTTTTGAAATACTGTTAAGCTTTGTATAACTTCCTTAAGGCAATGTGGTTGGTGTTTCATTAATCATACAAACTTTTGTCCAGATACACTTCAAATTTTCCATTTGCCCATGCAATCTAATATTATATAGATGATCATTATTCTGAATGTTTTTTATACTAAGTTTTGGTTTCAAAATGTTAGGAAATATTATCATTATGATGACAACCACTGAGTATTAAATAGCAGGTGATACCATCTTGTGGTTCCTTAAAAATTAGATTGTGATCTTGACATTTGTTATCTTTAGATAAAACTTTAAAAGACCATCCCTAGCATTTGTGTCTCCAAATAAATAAATGTTTTGATTTCTAAGAAATGGTAATATGTATCTTTTTACATATGGGAAAATCAATTGTCTACTTTTTGAATCAGAAGGAAAATATCATGTTTGCATGCAATGCTGTTTCTGGATGGGTTAGAGAGGCTTGTTCCTAAGGTATGTAGCTTCTTGAATCCCTCAGAAATCACTCAATGTTGCAGAATTGTGAGAACATTTTACATTGCTCCTAATAAATGTATTGTTACTCTTGCACACTTATCATGAATTCTACATTCCAGTCAAATTGGCTCCCTTGTTGTTCCAATATTCCATCTTCTTTCTCCAAGCCTTTGTACTGGGCATCTACAATGCTTGAAATTCTTTCCATCTTCTCTTTTGCCTCTTAAAATGTCCTGCTCCCTTTAAGATTCAGCCCAAGTGCCACCTTCCATCTTTCCTGATTTTTTTTTTAAATAAATATGAACAGGGTTAGAAGAGCCAATGATTTGCATGTCAACCAGACTGGGCAGCTTAGGAGTATTCTTGGTCTCTAAAGCTCAGTGGGGGGGTTGCTACTTTCTTTTCTGTGCATTATTTCAGGCTCTGGGCAGAGAATAAGCTCTGAGCCAGACCTTTGAGGTTACATTGTGGTGAGGCAGGCACTGGCAATCACAAAGGGTGAAAACCACTCTTTGGGAGATGCTGGTGGCTTAACTATTTCTATGGCTCCTTGGTGTTGATATGCACATAGTATGATGGCCAGACTAGCTCACATTGTTTTCCTGTTGGTAGTTAAGATTCTGTTCCTCAGAAAGTTCTCCTTTATCTCCGAAGAATCTCTTCCCTCTCTGGGAATGAACAGAAGGTTGTTTCAGAAGTTCTTTCCATTTTTGCTGGGCAAAAAATCTACACAGCAAGATTTTTGTTTAATTCTTGCTATTCCACTGTCAGTTAACATGGAATAGAGGATAAAGAACTACGCTCAAAGTCAGGAAGACATATTCAAATTCTACTTCTGACATATTCTGGTTATGCATCTCTGGACAAATTGTTTAATATCTCAGTGCTCTCTTAATATCTCAGCAATTCTCTAAAATTATAGTTCCACACAAAGTTTTGCACAGGTGAATGTTGAAAACTATCTTTGCATGTATCTGGAAAAATCAAATACTATTACAAAAAACCCTGAAGTTCCAGAAAATAGGCTTACCTACATTAGCAGAGATAGTTTCATTACTGGGGAACTCTATATTAATGAAATCACAGATCTAATCCCTACCTCTGTGATGATGATGATGATGTAGGTGTACATACATGCATATATTCAACTTATCTTTTTTGTTTTTCATTTTGCAGGTCTTAAGCACTTTTTCATTAATCTGCTATTCCCATTAGACATCTCCCTATTGAATAGTTTTTTAATTCTTCATATCAACACAGTTAAGCAAAATAATTCCCATGTTAAAAAGTGTCTCTTTCTATATGTAAAAATCATTTTCATGACTGGGGAAAGGGAGAAAATAGATATAGCCATAATAAGTATTTCCCTGGACTTGAAAGTGATATTAGACCTAATCTCCTCATTACCTATCAGTAAGAGAGTCAAGGTCCCAACAGCCCAAAGTGTAATTTTTCCCCTGCCTCTGAAGGTCGGAATCAATTTGATATTCCCTTCTGCCAAAAGACAAATGATGGATTATAGGAGCTTTGCCATATTGACTAGCTCCATGGCTCTTTAAATATGTGCTTAAACAAAATTGACATCCTTCAATGTACATATATATATATATACACACATATATATATATATATATATATATATGATGTGATCAATTTTCTACTCTGTCAGATTCCATAATCATACGAGGAAGTGCTTCCTTAGCCTCATTCTCAATTTTTCACAATTTTTCTGATTATCAACCAGTCAGCCTTCTTGATGAAGTTGCCTAAATTCAGTTTGAATACATAGAAATATGAAGGAAATCAATTATATCAAAATAACTATAAAAATATTTTACTTCATTGACTTCAGGTTAAGAACCACTATTCAAAGACTTCAAAGACACATTCAAAGACTAATATGGAATTACATATCTGGGAAAATCAAATGAACTGGTTTGGATGGAAGATAGAATATTTGAGAGGGAATATTATAAAATTAGTCTTAAAAGACATGTTGGAGCTAGACTGTGAAAGTCCACAGAAAAGTTAATATTTTTCCCCAGTGGAGACCACTAGGATGCTCTGAAAGGATGAGTGACTGCCAGAGTCACACAGTATGTGTCCATTTGAATCTAAGTTATACTAGCTTCTGGACCAGCTTTCCATCTACTATCCCACAATGTCTCTCATATTGTGGACAAATAACATTTCAGAAACTGCAAAAATCATGGAAGCAGAATGGTTCAATGGAAAGTATTAGATAAGAAAATTTAGGAGTCAACTACCACTCAACTACTTGCTATATCATAACATCTGATACGTCACATGTTTGAGCCTGCATTCCCTCCTCTGTAAAATGATCATGTTGAACTTGATGACATCTCAAGCCCCTGCTGGCTGTAGAATTTGTATTCTGAAAGCAACATACTACTTACTGAACCTCTTCACTTAGAGATGAAGAAACAAGAAATGGCTTACCCAGTATCATACAGGCTCCAAATTCAATGTTCTTTCAATTTTTGTCACAAGCATTTTGATACTTCATTTTTTCTTAATAAAGGAATAGTTCTTTATAGAAATTACATCTATATCCAGCAACTATTTTGTGCATAGATTAATAGACTAAATAACACTTGTAGAGGGAAAGAAGGAAAGGAAGGCTGGAATGGTAGATAAAATGCTGGATTTGAAGTAAAAAAAAAAAGTTACAATTTGCCAGCTGGGTGACTCCACTCAAACCTCTCTAGGTTTCAGTTTCCTCATTTATAGTAATACTAATACTAATAATAACTAGCATTTATATAGTTTTTTAAGGTTTACAAACCTTGCACAACAACCCTGGCAAGTGGGTGTACTTATTTCCCCTACTTTATAGATGAAAAAATAAGCTCAGATTTAAATGGTTTGCCCAGGGTCATGCAATTAACAAGTATCTGAAGAAGAATTAAAACTCCGATTTTCTTGACACAATCTTTCTCTCTCAGGACTGCCTTTTCCTTGGTAAATGAAGGAGTATTATGCTAAGAGTTTCCATAGCTTTAAATCTTTGGACCTATTACTTCAATCCTATAGATATTTATTATGTGCAGAACATGCTAATAGTGATAAAAGAATATATGCCTAAATATTTTTATGAATTAGGATCAATAACTTCAATGAGATGAACAAATGAAGTGTCATGAGAGATCTAAAGAGGAAGAGTTAACTTCCAACTGGGGGAGAGGTGAAGAAGCTAAGAAAATAAGATTTTATTCAAACATTTATTGTGTGTAATGTATGCCAGCATTGCACTAAGGTTTGGAGATATACACATAAAAAGTGAATCAGTGTCTTCCCTTAAGGGGCTCACATTCTGCTGATTGAAATGAATGAATGAACAAATGAATGAAAGAATGAATTAGGCATTTACTATGTTCAAAGCACTGTGCTAAGCACTGGGAACATAAAGAAAAGCATAAGGCAGTCTCTGGTGTTCAGGAGCTCACATTCTAATGAGAGAGACAACCTAAATTGATGATTTCAGGTCAGGTCAAAGTTTTTAGGGCACAGCAGCAAAGCAAGATGGTTATACAGATAAGTAATATAAATTTATATGAAGTAATTCATTGGGGGACATTAACAACTTAAGGAATGCCAGAATGGCCTTTTGTTGGAAATAGTGTTGGAGATGAGTCTTGAAAAAAACTGGAGGTTCCAAGAGCTGTAGATGGGGAAGAAGAATATTCCAGGGATTGAGATTAGACTATATAAAGACAAGGAGTCATAATATGGAATTACGTATTTGGGAAAATCAAATGAACTGGTTTGGATAGAAGATAGAATATTTGAGAGGGAATATTATAAAATTAGTCTTGAAAGACATGTTGGAGCTAGACTGTGAAAGTCCACAGAAAAGTTAGCATTTTTCCCCAGTGGAGACCACTAGGAAACCACTAAAACTTTATGACCAGGAGAATAGCATGATTAGACTTTTAGATGCTTTAAGAATATCAATTTGATTCTTAAATGGAAGATACCTGAGTAGAGACTTTATGAAGGCATTTGAGCTGGATAGCAATAATTATCCTGCATGTATATTTTTGTATGAAATATCTTTCTGAGAGTGGCATGGTAAATAGAAGGCCAAGTCTTGCCTCTGGCATGTGATCCTAGGCCAGTTGTCTGGTAGTCAGTGCCACAAAAAACTCCCTAAGACTATAATTTACAAGGAAGTCATTGATCTTCCTTGATAGAGGAAATTTACCTACTGGGAAGACTCCTCCATTGAATTCAACACCAAATACCTGCACACATTTCTCTTAGGATTTCTTTTGCAACTATTATAACAATAAAACAGATCATTTAACCTCTTTGATAGCCAGTTTTACCTAGATGGTAAATAGTAATTGCATTTATACTACAATATCCATAAATGGCACTACAGTATCCATAAATCCAAAAATCACATTTCTCTCTTCATATATGTACGTTCAAACTTATCACCACTGTATTGAATGATGAGAAGAATGAATGAGTAAAAGATTCTGTAACTAACTCAGGGCA
Source organism: Myrmecobius fasciatus (assembly GCA_023553655.1). Taxonomy (NCBI): domain Eukaryota; kingdom Metazoa; phylum Chordata; class Mammalia; order Dasyuromorphia; family Myrmecobiidae; genus Myrmecobius; species Myrmecobius fasciatus. The sequence goes on from JAJPUD010008998.1 coordinate 47,965, forward strand.
TGTGGGAAATTATACATAAAGGTACCATTGGCAGGACTGCCGTCTTGACACCCAAAGATCAATTCAATAGTCCAACAACTATGGACATTGCCATCAAGATTCTAGAGTGAGTCTCTCAGCTGTCCTACCACAGTGTTCTTACCTATGAAAAATGAATGATAATAGTATTGCTTTCTGGTGATTTTAGAAGAAAGCAACATTAACATTAAGACCATAAAATCATGGAATTAAAACTGGGAAGGACTTCATGGCTTACCTGGTCTACTTACCCTTCATTTTTACATATGAGGAATTGGGGCCCAATTACTTACCCAAGGTCACACCAGTATTAAATAGTAAATTTAGGATTTGAACTAAATTGCTCTACCTCTGAACTCAGTACCCCTTCCAATATATATCTTTGTTGTAATCTGAAGAAATATGAAGATATAAGTTTGTAAGGGATCCATCCCCTGAATCTAAAGATGCAGTAAGATCAGGAGATGGGCAAATCAAGCAGCCTTTGGGATTTTTTTTAAGCATCTCAAGTTATTTTTCAGAAGTTCTGGTTTGGCAAATTCCAAAACTCATTTTGCCAAGTTCTTCTTTCCCCCTTAATTTTTAAGCCCATGTGTATTTTAAGGGAAATTTAATCCGCATGTTTCTGTTTCCTTTACACTTAACTCATAAAAATGGCTTGTCAGAGTGATGTGGTGTCCAAGAAGTCTTTTGGAGCCTTTATAATGATATTTTTGAACCTTTCCCCTCCCCTCTCTCCCTTGGAAACAGGAAATTGTGTTTCACTGAAAGCAAATGAATCAAACAGCAAAAGACTCAAATTCAGTATTGATAGTTCATACACCCGGGTTTAAGGGTCCATGTGCTTGGAAAAACAGCCTCTTAAATTGTTGCTCTTTCCCAAGATCCTTAAGGACAAGGAAGAAGTTGCTACACACTAATGGTTTTTGAAAGACAAAGTGTTATCTCTCAGCCTCTACATCTATGGAGAGTACCATAAATCCACAGTGCTTGGCCTATTTCTGCTCCTCCACTGAGAGATCATGACACACTTAGCTAAGATTTGGAGGCTTCTGTTTCTCCACCTAGGAGAATGTTAAATGCCCTCAGAACACCTAAAAGTAACCCCTGGGTTCTTTTAGCTAGCTCACAGAATATCAACATACAAAGGGACCAAAAATAGAGATACTATATGGTCCTCCAGTGCTGAGAATGAAATACTCCATAGAGCATCTATATAAATCTATATAGATTTATATAAAGTCAAGGAGAAAGAACATGGGGCATAATTCAGCCACAACACTCCTGAGTGCAGCCTGAACCAGATTAAAATGTAATTTGGAAATATTTCACTAAATTAAAATGTAATAAATGATAGATAATATTAATATGTGATTTTCTAAATCAATATGCAGCAGAGAGGGTTTAGTAGTCTCCATTTCTACATGAGTCTGATACCATTGGTCTAGGCCAATAAATGGGCTTAACTCTTACCTGCAATGACACTGTCTACTTACTCATCTGATCCACTCCCATTTTACATATGAGGAAACTGATCCTTAGAAAGTTTAAGTGACTTGTCTAGAGCGACACAAGCAGGGTGGCCTGGCCTTCAGATAGTCTCACCTATAAAATTTCAGGAATTAGATAGAAAGGAGTACCAAGTGACTTATCCTAAATCATGTGAGATAATAAGTGACAGAAAGAAAAAAACTCATTTGACCTTGGCATTCAGTATGAATAAAGACTGAAAGTCAGGGCTCCCAATACTATGAGTCTTAAGAGTTTTAAAGCAGATATATTAGAGAAGAAATATGAACCTGTCGTGATTCCAAACCCAATGTTCTTTTCAGTCTATCCTCCTGTGTTTAAGTTGTAGTCTTGTCCATCACTGGCTGTCATTTGTTTGAAATATTTAACTTGCTTGAAGCCTTGGCCTCCTGCATTTCCTTACCTGCTTGCCATTTCTCACACACAACATTCCATTTTGTCAACCCCTCTCCAATCTACCTTTCCAGCCTTATTATATATTACTTCCAACATGATTTCTTCAATCCAGTCAAAATATCGCCTTCTTTGTCACATGTGACATTCCACCTCTTGTTTCCATGTTTTTGGAAGATAGGAATATTGTTCTTCCTTACCTCTGATCTGATAAAGTCTGGGGTTTCCTTCAAAACTATACCCAAATGCTACCTTTTCTGTGAGGACTTTCTGGATTTCAAGAGATTCCAGTGCCTTTCCCGACAAATTATTTTTGATTTATCTTTTGAGTGTATGTGTGTGCCTAGTAGTATTTAATATTATCATGTATAATCAAATACTAATTATATATTATATTTATTGTATATTGTTATACTTTGTAAAACATACCAATTATTTTATATTATAATTTATATTTTGTATAATTATTGTATGTTGTATGTATCTTTGCATGCATACATGTTGCTTTCCCCCAAGAGAACCATAAATTACTTGAGTCTCATTTTTGTCTCTGTATTCCTAGCATAAAACCTTCACATAGGAACTTTAATGTTTGTTGATTGACTGATAAGCAAAATGAAGATGATGCTATCTTCCCTGTAACAAGCAACATAAATGTGGTCTATGGAATAGTAATGGAATGTTGGGTCACTGAATATGTCCCTGGCCATGAGAATAGATAGTTTGGGCTTCATGAATCCTTCTTCCATGCTGAAAGACACATCTGGTTTAGGACTCCTGGACCATTTGTTTTCATGAATGGAATTCTCAAAAACTGTTCACTTTCAGAATAGAGGCAACATAAACTGGTGAAAAAGCATTGAATTGGAAGTCATGCATACCCTAATGATGTGCCCTTGAGCAGGTGGAATAACTTAATTTTCTTCTGTGTAAAAAGATAAGCAGTAATATTCATAATACACAATATGTAAAGGACTAAATCAAATTGTTAGAGTAATGCAATAATAAGGATGAGACCCATTTGCCTTTGGACAGAGAGCTGGACTGGAGGTAAGGTATGGAAAAAGAAGTTTGATATCAATTAAGGTTGATACCTAGTTTCTTCAAATTTTCATAAAAGTGCCTTGTATTCTAAAAAGGCAACTTTAGCTTTTCTGTTAATCCTCCTAGAAAGATTCTAGAAGGAAATTTAATCACCCCTCCTACAAGATGGCTTTAAAAAAGTAAATAAGGGACAGAGTTATATTTGGCTCTTATAAAATCCAGTAGCCATCCCCAGCCTCACTCAAAAATGGCCATCTGTATTGAGAGTGTCTCATCTCTGTGATGTGAAACCAGTATGGTATCTTCCCTCTGATCTTTAAATGCCTTTGACATGCATAGTCTCAGCACTACAGTCACCAGTGCTGTGTGACCAGGCACACTTGAGATGTCCATCTATTTTCATAAAAAAGGAATCCCTTACTGCATCTCCTTGATATCCAAAAAAAAGGAGGGAGAAAAATCAAACTAAAAAACAAGCTATTTACATTGGGTAGACCACACATACACACACACACATAAATTTTAATTGGTTCCTATTACATCACCATGCACAGTCTTAATTTAGAAAAAGGCAGAATCATGTAATATTGTTTTTAATGAACAAAGACCTCTGGGCTACCCACCCTTCTAGAGAAATACTTTGATATAATAGAGAGGTCCACTGACTTACAGTCAAAAACAGATGGATTCCCTGCCTGTCTCTGACATTTACTAATAGGGTAACAAAGGGAAGACTATTTAACCTCTGTAAGCTGCTATTTCTTTTTCTGAAAATGAGGATAATAATTGTTATAATGCCTACTTCAAAGAGTGTTGTCAGGCACAGATAAAAAGCATAATGCAAATTTCATCTAAAGCACAGGATAAATCTCTGTCATTAGTGTTACCTGTGTGAGTGGACAAATCCTTTCACTTATATAGATAGGTTTGATTTTCTTTCCTTCATAAAAGAAGAGAATTAGAATTGAAGAACTCTTAAGAACTCTTCAATCCTGACATTTTATGATTCCAGGAATCTGCTCTAAAAAACAAATTTTAAAATAAATAAATAATGAAAACCCATAACTAAAAAAGCACAAGCTAGATATATCATAATTATAGTTTGCATTTATGAAACACTTCAAGGTTTGCAAAGTGTTTTACAAATATTATCTCGTTTAATCCTCACAGCAATCCTAGAAGTTATATTATCTTATTAATTCCATTTTTACAGAGAAGGAAATTGAGTCAATCACAGGTTGAGTGACTGATCCCAGAGCCACACAGCTAGTAAATGTCTAAGGCAAGATTTGAATTCCTGTATTTCTGATTCCAGGCATACTCTATACACTGGGCCACCTAACTTTCTACATGCTTTTATAAATACTGTGAATCTGAATCCAGCACCTCTTTTCTTCAGATGAAAATTTTCTGATGAAAAATTTTCACCTTCCCACCAGAAAACAATAATAGAAAAATGGCCTTCATGCTCTCTCTCCTTAGCATTAACAGTGATTACTAGAAAACCATCTACTTATTAGTAATTTTTTTCTTGGCCTACATTAAGGCATATTATTGCCTTTTGGCCAGATAGATAATGAACTTTAGGACTGTTTATTTCCACCCTTCCTTTCTTCATAAATCAAGGGTAAGTTGGTTTCTGGGGATGAATGACTCCTCCCTGATTTATAGTTACTATCTAGAACTCAAGCTAAGGCTTAGAGAATGTGACTGAAGCTATCATCACACCTATAATAAGTAAATGATTGAGTCCAATTGCACCTATAATTATTGTTCAAACCAACCAGTCCAATCCAGCTATATGGGAGTTCAGACAGCAGATTTTAGAGCCCTTTACATTACTATTAATGGCCCACTGTGTATTGATATATAGTATTCTCAATAGTTTGATCAAAATTCAACTCAACAAATATTTATTATGTCTATTGTGTGCAAAGAACTGTACTGGGTACTGGATAAAAATACAAATTTTTCGGAGGGCGGAGCCAAGATGGTGAACTACGGACAGCTTTCTCTGTGAACTCCCGGGACATTCCCTCAAACCCAGACAAAGTAAGCCTTCCAACTGGTTTCTAAGTGAGAGCACCTCCAAGCATTCAGACTACAACACACTTCTATCAAAGATCTACCTTGAAAGAACTCCGGAGAAGGTTAGCCTCAGGGGAAATTGGCCGCTGGTCGCAATCAGACTCCAGCCGGGGCGGAAGTCAGGGCTGCGATAGAGGGGCGGATTTTGGGCACCCAGGAAGCCCCTGGGAGAGGCCTGGGCCACTTTGCTCTGCTTGCAAGCAGGTGCTTTGGCAGATCTGCCTTTGGAAAAGGGTGGATCGAGACCAGCTGAAAACATGGTCCTAGTGCGAATCTAGCCCGACCAGCCTCAGACCGGAAGTCAACTCGGGAAACTGCCCCAGGGCAAATACAAATCGTTGCAGTTTTCTCTGGTTTTGACCAATATCCCAACTTTAAATCATGAGCAAGAAGCAGGAGAGCTCTCACTATAGAAAGCTTTTACGGAGAAAAAATAGAACAGTCCCCAGATTCTGACATTATGAAAACAATCCCAGATGAAGCCACAAAGGCAGACTTA